>JAQFVV010012656.1:177500-485000 GCA_028023455.1 Epiperipatus broadwayi
GTTACTGTTACTGTTACTGCTACTGCTACTGCTACTACTATTATTATTATTATTATTATTAATTGTTATTTCCTATATTAAAAGTAATATTTATATATATTTTTAAAATTGCATGTTTTTTAGTTTATAGGATTTATTTAATATTAAAGATATATAAAGTAAATGGTCTTATAAATACATGACTTTTTTTAAGTTGACCGTAATGAAGAGGAAATTCAACAGTAGGTTGAAAAGGATGTTCTTCCATATACTTAGAGTTGATTTAGATAAAAGTTATCATATATATTTTAGAATTTTAAACTTCATACAGGAAATAGTCAGAGCCACATACACCACTATTATTCCTAAATGCCTTGAGGTTGGTTTGTTTGCTTACATGCTGGTTTATCTATTTAGCTGCGTGAATAAAAATGTTTATTATACTTTGCAGACTAATGACCAGCTAATAGTATTAGAATTTCTTGAAAATGTTTATTAATAACTTGTATCAATAAAAATGGAATTATACTTTTGGCTATGTTTAAGTAAAATTTAATGCTTATATAAGATAATATGATTGCCTTATATTAATTCATAATACATCCATACTGTATCATAATGCTATCTTTTCTACACACATATGTTTGTTTTTCTTTTGTATTTTATTTTTATTTTTAGATTTATAAAGATAAATACTATTCATTTATTTAATAACCTTTGCAGCTAGTCTTTTTAGTATAAAAATAAACTTACAAAAAATTGGAGAGCTTTATTATTAATATTTAGTTATGAATTATTAATTCTATTTTTTCTTCTTTATTATATGTTCTGATTTTCATAATAAAATATCTTAATTTTAATTTATTAAACTGACTTTGTATAGGTTTATTTAGTTAAGATTATAAAACTTGGTGCATATTTTAATAAATTTATGTATGTTACTTCACAACATGCACGAACCCTAATATATTGATCTATTGTGAAGATGATAAGTGGAGAAAAGTCACACAGTTGTTAGACAAGCACCCAACTGAATTTTTTAAGTCTCATACATGGAATATTAATACTCTCTGAAAAGATAGTGCTATTGTATCAACATAGTCAAACTATAATAATATATATTTTGGTGTGTATTTTTTTACCATTTTAATTATTATTAGTATTTTGGATACATTAAAACTCAAACAATGCAAATGTAGTAAATATTTGATTTGGTTTAAATGCAGTTTAAATATAAATAAGGTATTGTAGTATTAGAGCTGCAACATGAAGAAATATAATAGTTTAATTATTAAATTAATTAGGTTATTAAATCAAAAATATATTTTAAAATTTACATTAAAAAAAGCAATTTAACAAAAAAAATACGAAAAGCATTAATGTGAAGAATAGTTAAAATGCGTGTTTAAATCAAATTGATTGTGTGTTTGCATGTGCATGTTCTGCATAATCTATTTTAATACATTGTACAGACTTACACCTGCATTTATATATGTAGTATATGCGGGATTCGAACTCAGACTTTCACACGACCTACAACTCTCAGTGCCATCTTATATTGCTGACTCACCTGATCACCCACATGTTGAAAAGATAAATAATCACCAATATACGTATTTTGTGCTAAACCAGCACTCATCAGTTGGTCCACATTACCATCTCCACACATATATACAATTAGTACTCAGCTTTATATTAAGATAACCAATCTTAATAGTTTAATAAGTGCTGGTTTAGCACGAAATACGTATATTGGTGATTATTTATCTTTTCAACATGTGAGTGATCAGGTGAGTCAGCAATATAAGATGGCACTGAGAGTTGTAGGTCGTATAAAAGTTTGAGTTCGAATCCCGCATATACTACATATATAAATGCAGGTGTAAGCTTGTACAATGTATTAAAATAGATTGTGCAGAATACGTACGTGCAAACACACACTCAATTTGATTTAGACACGCATTTTAACTATTCTTCACATTAATGCTTTTCGTATTTTTTTTTGTTAAATTGTTTTTTTTTTTAATGTAGATTTTAAAATATGTTTTTGATTTAATAACTTAATTAATTTAATGATTAAACGATTATAATTTTTCATGTCGCAGCTCTAATACCACAGTGATGAACTCACATCCAATATTATCTAACTTTATTGCTGTTACAATTTATAAATATTGTCACATAGAGGGTTAACATCATTTAACCTGATGAATTTTTATTACAAAGCAGGATTTATAAACCATAAACTAACTAAATGTTGAGAATAAGAGAATAAAGAGAAAAAAATCAAAAAATGGTGATTAAGAAATGAAAGATAACATTTTTTTTTAATAGGCTTGTGCCTATTATGATTTAGGTGATACTGTTTTAATCAAAGACATCATGTGACGCAATCAAAATCCATTGAGAATTATCCAAAGAAATCATGAAATTAAAATGTTAAAAGATTTCATTCCTGGTCTTATTTTTTTGTCACCCAAATAGTTTCTAATGTTCGTATTTTTTAATATATATATTTACTTTCTTCTAGATAATTTATTAATTATTATATACAATAATTAAACTGGATTCCAAGAGATTGTAAAAGACCCAGAAAGAGACCACATGTGAAATGGATGGATGAAATAAGAAAATGTGCAGGGGTGTTGTGGAGAAGAGAAGCTAAAGATCGGAGAAGATGGATTAAACTTGGAGAGACCTTCATCCTGCAGTGGATTGATAATGGTTGATGATGATGATGATATACAATAAAATATATTTCATTATCTATAAAAAACACAATACAAGTAAGTAAAGAAAAAATGAGTAAATTATAAAATTAATAAAATGTAAAGATTAATATTTTTGCATATATAAATAATTAATAAATAAACAATGCATTAAAGTTTTAAAATCTGCAAATGTATAAGTTTTTTAATACGAATTCTTAAAAATTTAAATTATTACATTTTTCATTGTTTGATTGAATTCATATTTTAAATACGTAAACTCAACATGATAACTAAATCAGAAAACATTAAGATTTTTTTCATAATACCTCCTAAAGGTTTTTTGTTTTATTCCACCTTCAACTTATCTTCCTCGCACCTTTGAAACATCTGTTAATGGCATATATTTATTAATAAAATAATTATTCAAAAATTACAAGCATTAATTAAAAATTTTACAAAGTTGATAATAATATGTAAAGAATCTTTTTTTTCGTTTTAAAAACATTTATACATTACGTTATTTTATATTATATTTTATTATAATTACATATTGATTTTAAGTTTCAAAAGAAACTTTATTAGCAATTCTTAGGATATTGTAAAATAGAGAAAAAGATCAATATATATATACAATTTAATTAATTACACATTTGATTGAAATGAAAAACATTACACATTGTGAACATGCTATATTTTAGTCAATATATAATAACATTAAAGAAAAGACATAGTTAGCATATCTGAGTATAGTTTAAAGTATTAACATATAAGTGAGCATAGTGTTGTAAATATTTTTTGTCTCTCTGTTTAACTGTGACTAATTTATTTTTAAATGTGTTCGGGTGTTTTTTCATATTACTGTCTTAAAGAAAACAGCATCTTCTTGTGCTCAATAGCATAAAATACGAATGTGGCGAGTCTTATTTCTATAATGCAATCTTTTGATAAACACTTAGAAATAGAATAAATTATATATTATTTAACAATGTAGTTTTGCAATGTATGTCCAGTTGGTTATTTTGTAGGTTATTACACTTAGGCAAAAGAGGTTCTTGATATTCTCTTCTGAGCCACATATAATTTTATAATTTTCTCTTATATCTAACAAAGTATAAAGTAAATAAAGACTATATATATAGATATATATTCATATGTCATAGCATCATCCGGGAGGCGAACCCACAACCGTCTGCAACCAACTACTTGCTTGCAAGGTGACTGTGATGACCTCTCGACTAACAATGCTTGACTAAAGACTATATATTTATTATGGCTATAAAATAAAATATTTCCATTTAAGAGTTCAATAAAATATTTTATCAATTGCATATTAATAATGTCAAGCATTGGAGAATCTGCACTTCATTTACATAAGGTTAAAGAAAAGTACGCTTTCCAATATAATCATTTATCTTGTGAAAAATCATTTTAATGTTTGTCATTGGATTAATTGGTGCTACAGTTGTTTGTATACATTTTATGTATAAAGGAGATCTATCTGTTGTTTTCAAACTAAGAAGAATAGTAAGGTAAGTGAAAATAATATCATGTACATTCTGAATTAAATATAGGCCGCTGGGTGATAAAAATTTTTAATAGTTTTGATGAACGAACAATAAAAAATGCATTTTATCAGGATTGAAAATTTCTGATAGTGTCATTTTTTAGAATTGTATATTCTTATGTTATTTTTTAGTTAAAAGTAATGGATGGTTGTCTGGGTTGGCTATCGTTTAGGTACATGAAAAAAATCTCCACTTAGTTAAAAAAAAAATTTTGGAATGTATTCAAACCCAAGTCTTAGAACCAAAGTAGAATACTACACTATTGTTTTATTACAAAACTGTTTAAAAAATGTAAATATTTAGATTTAACAGAATTCTAATATAAACATATTTTCAATAAGACAAATAAATAATTAATTATAATGATAAAAGTATGTGAATTGTGTGATCAAAGCCATCTAGAGACACAGGGTTCCTTGAAAATGCATTGTACAATCATTTGGCTTTTGCAAGTGTTTTATTATCATATTTTAAATATATGATAATAGCATATTTATGAGTATTTAAATTATATTATTTTGTTGTAAAAGATCTTTTTTATTTTTAAAAAGGTTTTAGGTAAACTGATATGTATTCTCTTTAAATAAAATTGATCAATAACATCAAACTCGTCTTGCATTGGTGGTCGAGAGGTCAGCGTGACTGCCTTGCACTAGCAGGCAGTTGCCCGGGTTGCGGGTTCGTGTCCCAGCCGATGCTATGACACTTAAAAAAAAAATAAAAATAAAAATAAAAAAAATAACATCAAACTCAGAGATAGTCATTTTATGTGAAGATAAAAAAGAAGACTTATTAGACTATAGTTGGTAAAGATTTTTGCAGATTTTCTAACAGGAAAGCAATAAAGAAAATACGATTTGAACAATTCTCTTCTAGATTATTTATAATCTATTGAGATTTAATATAAATATTCAACTGTCCATTTATTGCCTTTTTAGTAGTATGTTTATATATATATACAGCCTGGGTCTCGTTTTATGCGAAAGATAGGTTCCTCAGAAATCATGCGCAAACAAAATCGTGCAAAAATAGACGTAACTTACATTTAAAAAGAGGGGGGGTGCAGTCTGTGATTTTTCAACATTCGTGTAAAAGCAAAGCACCAATGTAAAATTACTTTAAAATTCGCGCAAAAAAAAATAAGGAAATAAAATATGACTAATAAAAAAATTCAAATTTGAAAAAAATTGATACAAGACAAACTTTTTTTAACTATAATATTTAATTTTATTCAAAATAATATATTTTTATGCATAATTTACATTTTTTTATACACGTTTCAATTATTATCGCTATTTGCCCCCAAACACATTCATTTGCAAACTAGTAAAAAATCAGATTCTCATGTGATGTGATGTGATGTATTTGGCTTCTCCTTAAACGAAGTCAAGAATATCTCAGCAATTATTCTCACAAGAGGAAATACAACTAGCACCAAGTTCACTCTCATATTGTGTTAATGGTTTTCTGTTGATGACAACAATGATGATTTTATTAATTGTTTATAAACTTTGACATATAATAATAAAAAGACATTTATTCACCACTGCTGGGAAAAATTTAATTAAAACTAACAACTAAAAATTAAATTCTTATTTTTGTCTTTAATTTTCAATTCCGTTTAAAAATCAAATTTCGTTTTACATCACATTAATTTCAAGTCGCCCGTAAGTAATTTTTAAATTGTTAATTACAATTAAAAATCAGATTTTAATTTTTAATTGTGCCCACTGCTATTACTGACCTTTTAAAAATAAACTTGCTGACACTAAATGATTAATAATTGATTACGTTCTTTTTTAAAAAGCAAAAACAGAATGTGATTTAAAATGCAAAATTAACACACACAATGTTTGAACAAATTTACATTATAATCTTGTAAAATTTAATGTGTACATACATAAAATGTGGAAATCATGATTTTAATTTCTTTATTGCATAAAATCTTACTATTATAAATCACTGAAAATATTGAAATTACTAAGATGAAAATAGAATTCCAGTAATGTGCTATTACTTTCAATATAACATAAGTGTGTGAAATTTATTATTTAAAGTAATAGCGCGCATTATCGGAGGTCGACTTCTGGTGAAATACGAATCGCATAACTTCAAAATCGTGTTAAATAAGTCCACGTAAAAAGAGACCCAGGTGTATATATATATAATATTATAAATCAATGTCTGTATTTCTTCAAAGCAATATATGGAATCTTTCTCTTTTTATTTAAAATTGATAATCTTTGTAAATATTCATAGGATAAAGCAAAAATATTGAAATTTAATCTAATGATTTGTTAAATGTTGGCTATAATTACAATCATATTTATAATACTCTTAAAAATTTTAATATGAAATATAAAAATAAAAATATTAACAATAAGGTTGATTCTTCTATTAACCAACTGTTTTGGTGGGTGGGGGAAAAATTTTCTTTTTTTTGCCCCCCCCCCCCTTTTTTTAAAACTTCCCCTATATATTCACTCCTTATTTTAAAAAATTTTAATTTTTTTTGTTGTGAAGAGAAGGAAATTTTTAAAAAATTTTTTTTTATTTCAAAAAAAAAAAAAAAAAAAAGGGTAAAAAATTTTTATTTTTTAATTTATTTATTATTTTAAGTGGGGGGGGGGATAAAAAAATTGGATATCAGTACCATATGTTTTGAATCAACAAGCAAATTCCATAAGGAAAATTTATAAAGGTATATGTGACACTGCATTTTATGCACTTCCTACATTAAATAAATTAATAATAACTCTGGAGATAAAACCTCATTTATAAATAAAAATTGCATCATTTATAAATAGATATGTAGGTGTGGTAGCAGATATATAGGGCAATCAAGATGTACATTGGATAAAATAATTAAAGAGCACTTGCTTTAATTAAAAAGGATTCAAAATACAAAACAAATTTGCAAAGTAATAATAACATGTGAGCTTCCATTTTTTATGACTATAATAAATCATGTATATATGATTTTAATTTCAATTATTATAATGTAAAAATAATGCAAATTAAAAGACATAATAATAAAAGGAAAATAAATGAAGCTATGCTAATATATAAACACAAGCAGGATTTAATCAACAGGCAGACAGCAAACATTAAGATCATGGAATTATGGAAAGGTTAACCTTTCAAAGCATTATTTGACAAGACTACAAGGATAGTCAAAAGCACTTCTAAGTGATGATTATATTTTTTGTATTTTTCAAAATTTTTGATTATTGTATTTACTAATATATATGTATATAATATAATGAGGATGCTAATAAATTTAAACAAGCTTTTTCGATAAATGCTACAAAAGAAAATCTCTATCTAGAATTATCGCTATTCCCAAATTGGTATTGAGTTAATGGTTCTCATCAGTGAGGCATTAGGATGTTCAGATCCTAGATACAAAACACAAATTCAAGTCCAGCATTGATTGAATACCAAACTATTAAGTAGAAAATTTGAAATTTTCAGACAACTATATGTCTTCAAATCCAGCTATCTAACTTAAATAGCCATATGGGACTGAACTAAATTCAGATACATCATATATTAATAGTCTTAGTAATATAACATCATCAAAACATTAAAAGTCAAACTATAATCATACATCACATAATTTAATTAGCTTGTATTTACAAATGTAATATAATGAACGTGTTAATACCCCTAACAACCTTTTCCAATAAATGCCACAAGAGAAAGCATTTAAAATCTCTATTTACAATTATCTTTATCTCCAAGCTGGTTTTGAGCTAAGGGAAATTCTAGATACAAACGGTTTGTCTTATGGCATTTATGGAAAAAACTTCTTTATAGCTATTAGCATACTCATTATTTTGCATTTATAAATACAAACTAATTAAATCACATGATGTATGACTTCATTTTCCTTACTATTAAAGTTAAGCTTTTAAGGCTTTGGTAACATTATATTGCTAAGGCTATTAATATATGGTGTACCTAAATTTCATTTAGTCCCATATGTCTATTTAAATTAGATAACTGGATTTGAAGATATATAGATGTCTGAAAATTTCAGATTTTCTACTTAATTGTTACGTATTCAGTAAGTGCTTGGCTTGAATTTGTATTTTGGATCTAGTGTCTGAATGTTCTAGTGCCTCACTGATGAGAGTCACTAGATAGAAACTGGTTTGGGGATAGTGATAATTCTAGAGCTTTTAAATGCTTTCTCTTGCGGCATTTATCGAAAATGCTTTTTTAGAGCGATTAGCCCACTCGTTATATTACATTTGAAAATACAAGCTAATTAAGTCATGTGATGTATAACTTTGTTTTTCTTAATATATATCATCATCATCATTGTCAACTATCATCGGTCTGCTGCAGGATGCAGGTCACTCCAAGTTTAATTCACCTTTTCTGATATCTAGCCTTTATTCTCCATATCACTCCCACATATGTTTTTGTTTCATCCATCCATCTCACATGTGATGTCTTTCTGGATTTTTTGCAACCTCTTGAAATCCAGTTTGAGATTTTAACTGTTCATCTATTATCATCTTTACTGGAAAAATAAATGTTTACATACTAATTATATTAATGCAAACTGTAATGTAAATATTCTACATTGGAGATGAAAAATGAATAATACTCACATACTAATTATCATCTAATATGCATAATAGATTAAACTCTGGTATTTATTAAGAGGAACATCAATTCAGTGAAGATGCTTATACTGCCTCATTTAAATTGACTAACAATTTAAATTTGCAAGGTAGAGTTAATTTCTACTTAGTCAATACTATGCAAAAAGCAACAAAGAACCACATATATGAAGATCAAATCATATAATATTAATAATTTATCATATTGGGAGCAACAACATTCTAAATTCTAACTAATTTAAAAGAGTCTGTGAGAACAATACTGATTTAAAGTTCACTCTAATTAACATTAATATTTAATCTAATATCTCTGTAAGGTCATGCACAATAAACAAAAATAACATTCTCACTTATTTGGGGATTATAATGATGTTAGAGGGTGAGAGAGTGCTTTAACTAGCATTTGAAACTTTATAACTCCAGTTGTTATATACTATTAGTGCTGTAAACTTTGATATTTACATATTTGGCATCTGGTTTGTTTGTTTGCAAGTTTACTAAAATAAATGTATATTAAGACAACAACTTTAATATCAAAATAGATAGAGATAAATTTATCATTAATGTGCTTCGAAAATTTAAAGACAAAGGTATTACTAAATCTGAATATTATAAGATTTATCCTTCTTATACTAGACCTCCCCAAATGTTTGCCAATTCTAAATTACATAAGCCTGGTGAACCTTTAAGATTATGATGGATTTTGGTGGAGTACATTATTTTGAAGCAGCCAAATTGGTAAATCAATTACTTATAGAATATATTAATTTTGGCTTATATACTATCAATTCTTCTTTCCAATTTATTTCTAAAATTAAAAACATTCAACTTATGAATACATCCACTATGGCTACTATGGATGTGAAAGAATTATATGGATCTATTAATAGAAAATTATCCATTCAAATAGTGCATGAGAAACTTTTCAGGACACATTGCCCTTCTGATAGAGTTAAATTTATTGTTTCTTTTCTTTCTTGGCTTGATTTGCACATTTTTACAATCTTTGAAAACAAGTGGTATACTATGAAAGATGGATGGCCAATGGGCTTACCTGTCAGTGGCATTTTATCTGTCTATTTAAATGAATTTGAAAGCTCTATAATACCGAAATATTACAATTCCACTCTTGATTTTACATATATTCGGTATGTGGATGATATATTTATTATTTTCTCTATGGATAATATTTTACATATACGAGAAGAACTTCAAAGTTTATCTAATTTATCACTTAGCATTGTATATGAAAATAATAATAAAGAAATCAAATATCTTGACCTTTCATTATCAAGAAATAATAACTGTATAGATTACAAGATGATAATTAAGCCTTTTGAAATTAGAAGCTGTATTCACCCTAAATCTAACTCACATGCATCACATAAATTTGCTGGTTTAAATTCTTTCTTATTTAGAAATTTGCATCTTTGTAAATATGAAGCAGACAAAAAAGAAAATCTGAATAATTTTATTAAAGATTTGATGAAAGCAGGTATTAAAAATTATATTTCTAAATTCCATAATAAAATAAATAGTGTTGTACCATGTGTTCAACTTCCTAGAATTACTATTCCTTACATTTCCAAAATATCTAGCAAATTAACTAAAGCATTATTCAATAAGTTTAAAATTGGATTTAGAACTCCTCCTAATTCTAATAGATTGATCAACAACTCAAAAGATCATATTTATCATTCATTCACCCCACATATAGTTTATTCCATTTCATGTCCTCAAGAAAAATGTCTCGCTGTATATTATGGTGAAACTAAAGCTACTGTTAATACTAGGCTTGCTCAACACATGTACACTTACAAGAGAGCTCAGAAGAACAACAATATATCTTCTGTATTTTTGGAGCATTCCATGAAATCTGGACACAATTTTATTCCTTCCAATCCTGTAATTTTATGCACTGAATCAAATGATAATAAGAGGAAAATAAAAGAAGCATTCTATATTAATGGAAATATTAATGCTATAAATAGAAAAGACACTTGCTTTGATAAATCGAAGAAAACACGTGCTAATTTTATATATTTTATTATGTATTTTTATGAATGCTATGATTATGAGGCATGGATCCTCGAAAATGCTTAGCATATTTTTATTATATTTATTTATAACTTCTCTTTTTTAACTTCATTTTTAAGTTAATATTTTTTATTAACTGATCATGTAAATCTAAATTGTAGGTTGATTGAATACCTCCACTGTCTTGATATTCACACACAATACATGTAAATGTATAATCTATCATCCATATAAGACCATAGATGTTAGGGAAAGTGATTCATTTTTACTCTACAACGTGGATTAGTTTGATACTTTAATTTGATATATTGAAGTAGTCGATGTCTAATCACATTGTGCTTCATGCTTAACCATCTATACTAACCACCCACAGGGATTTGAAATACAGCATTCATTGTATTTACATGCTGATATACACATAATTTAATTATAATAATTAAAGAAATTATATAAATGTATATTGTAAAAGCTAACAACCATGTGTGTTATATTTATATGTATGAATCAATAATCTTAGTAAGATTATTGATGAAAAATCATATATATATATATATATATTGGGCTTAGAAGGTTCAAGATACTCTTAAGAGTTTGTTAATAAGTGAAAGTAATCCTTTATCTAATGTCAAATTACTTTTGCTAATTAAAAAAAATAAGATTTTAATTAAAACACATGAAATTCTTTGTTGTTTTTTTTTTCAAATCTTTTAAAAAACTAAAATAGTTTAAAAAGTGTCTCGAGCCTTATCAGCCTCTATATTTGAATTCAACAACAACTAATCTAGTTAAATAATATATTACTGGGATAGCCACGGGAAATTGAAGAGCCACATTTCTGAAAGGATCAATGAAAGATATACAAGGGAACAGAGAACAAAATAGTTTAGTTGGTAACATTTTTTAGAGAGAGAGTTTAATCTAAGCCATGTAAAAGAGACCCTGAACATGTTCAGCGAGTAGGGGGAAGCCAAGCATCTTTTCCGACCTTTCAGAGGCCGTCTGCCACATGCTGCTGTAGTACTTCCATCTGTCTGGCCAGGCAAAATGATGAGCTGAGTGCTGACTGTGATTGCTGACTGTGCCATATTTCACCTCACCTTTGAACATGAGAGATAGTTGGAGAGAAGTAGATCCACCTATAATCACCACCCTGCGAGATTCGAAAGTAAAATTGTCC
This sequence comes from Epiperipatus broadwayi, assembly GCA_028023455.1. Taxonomy (NCBI): domain Eukaryota; kingdom Metazoa; phylum Onychophora; class Udeonychophora; order Euonychophora; family Peripatidae; genus Epiperipatus; species Epiperipatus broadwayi. Next base: position 189,604 of record JAQFVV010012656.1, read on the forward strand.
ACTGTATAAGATCTGCCTTAATTTGTATAACCTATGCATAAGTTTTTCATAGGATATTAGTTAAAGAATTAATTATGTAATTAGTGACCATGATGGTCTATATTTTCATTCTTGTAATAATTCTTGTAAAATATCTCTATAATCCATCTAATATAACTATAATTCTTACCCATCAATTTCATGCTAATTTTAGTTATATAGTTCTGTGAAGCTCTATTTAGTATTTTATCATATTTTATTTATATATGTGAATTCTTTTACTTAATATGCCAATAATACCCAATCTTGTGAATGGAACATTTTAATTGCTTAGTTTGGGGAGAAGTGGGGCTTCTATTAACATTATCCATTAGAGTTATTATTTACTTTATTTGAAACCACTTACCAGGTTGAATCTTTATTAAATTATTTATGGATGGATGCTTTGAATTTTTTGCAAATTGTTATTGAAAGATTGTGAACTTTATAGTTATGATCATCATTACCTCTTGCTACTGCCTGGAGGGTCATATATATAGATTTTATTACTTGAGTTATAGGATTACTAGAATACTCTGCATTGATTTATTATGATATTGATATATTTTATGCTTTGTCATTTGGGAACTTCAGAATTCCAAAGCCACCGACCTTACTCTAAATCATTCATAATCAAAGGTATACACTACTCCCTGTGGAATGTGAGGTTTGTGGACTGATAGCTCTGTGGGAGACCATATGCTGGCACTGAATCTTGAATTCAGCCTTCGGTATCACTCTGCTAGAATATGTGGATATATCAAAATTTTTATTCAAATTAAAACATGAAATGATAAAGTATCTTGACAACCATAGAAGGTGATTTTCCTTTTAAGTCATGCTAGCACCATTTCTTTTCTTATAAATTTAAATACTGCCTGTTTGATCTCCATTAGTCACAACAATGTGTTGAAAATAATAAATCACTTGTTAATTAATCAGTCAGTACTAATTAATCAAGTATGCTTGATTTGAGCTGCTTCCCTTTTCAAATAATGAATGAATCCCATAGATATAAAGCAATACATGTTCCCATGTAAATATCCTAAAGAATTTGTTACTCCATGTTATGTAATATAGCATCAAATAGATGTAATGCATTGTTCATCTCCAGTAAATATTCTAAAGATTTTGTATGTCACATAGCGTAAAAGAGACATAAAGCATTGTTCATCTCATGTAAATATTCTATAGAATTTTGTATATCACATAGCTTCAAAGATGTAACTCATTGCTTGTTCTCATGTAAATATTCTAAAGATGTTATTTCTAAACAATGCCATTCAAAATATATCAATTTTCCATATTGTAAGTAAATGAATGAAATTGTATAATTCACTTAATTATCAAACCATTTCTTGCTAAAATGTAAAGCACATTTTAAGTCATAGATAATTCAAAATGGTCATGATCTTTTATATTTTATACATCCATTGCATTATTGCAATCTATGTAAATATCTTGAAATTGGCATATTAATCATGTAAAAGCTACAAATCCATCAGTGTAATTATGTGTGCAATAAGTAATTTGTATAATAGGATTTAATAATGGTGAATCCCTACAGTCTTATGATCTTGAAATAATTCTAAAGAGCAATAATGGTTAATTTTATGGATGTAGGGGTTTATGTTACTATTTGCCATCCATATGATAATTCTGGATAGCTCAAAGGTATCACTTTTAATTTCCATTCATTGGATTGTATTTGTTTGCTAAAAATAGTCTATTGTTCACCTGTAAATACAGGTATCTTAAGGCCTGATCATTGAAGAACAATAGCACATATCAGTATTCCAGCATTCCATTGTTATTTTAAAATAGATACTTTATCACAAAGTATATGCATCCAAATAATGGTTTGTATATCATGTATTAAGTTTGGAAGTGGCTAGATAATTAAACTGATTATAATGTACCTCTTTTAGATTCAATCACAATGAATGATTATTAACCGATGACTGTTGATTTGATTGTTTATGTGAAATTCTGGGATGAAATAGTTTAATGTTATTAGTATAACTACTTATATTGTAGTTTTGGTGCACACTGATTCTCATAGTCATGCTCCTTGTATATTACTTTATATTTATTTCTTAGATACTCATTCTTGTTTACATTTATTCATTTTATTTTTCATATTTTTTTGTGATGTTTGGGAATGATGATGTTTTCTATCACCCTATGTCACCTCTTTGTTCTGTACCATTACAATACTAAAGTTAAAATAGTATGATGTCATCATTTTTTTTTAGAATATTTTATTAATTTTTAATCCTAAAAAAATTACAGATTTTATACACTGAACATACTGCCAGAAAGGGCAAAATTTATATGGTTCGCTTCATTATCAACATAAAACCTAATGGTGAAGAAAGGATCTAATAGCCTTTAGTTGAGTACATTTTGGAACAAGCACACTTATATGTCCTATTTCACATTTTCATTTATTGTTTTAAATATACAATTTTTAAAAAAATATAACTACTGCTTTTGTCAAGGGCAGTGAGTATACAAAATACATTAAGGTTGTATTTAATATTTTCAGTGGTTTTTCTGAATATATTTAAAAATGTACAACTTTGAGGAAGACTGTTGAACGGTTGAAACATTCAACATTTTTTTAAATAGTTGTTTTATATAAAAATTATATTAGAATAAATTGGCCATAATATCCAATTGCACATTAGGCACATCTTTTCAGGTAAAAGATACTATTAGGACTAGACTGGGGAAATATGCATGTCAGAGGTACTTCTTGATTAGTAAAGAGGCACAATTTTAACACATCGTGTTAAGATTTCAATTTGTCTCAAGCATTCTACAGAAAAAAAAAAAATCAAATGGCTTATTAATCAGGTGTCCATAAAAAGTTTGAATATATAAGACCATAGAAATGACAGAGTTTGTTATTTTAACACTTCAGTAAACTATTTTCGACAATATATGTAAAATTCAGACATTTGTTGCTATTTGGACAGGCAAACAGCTATTGATTGGTGATGGAAAAGGAGGGAACTGACAATTGTTTGACTTGATTAGAGTATCATAAATGCTTACTTGGGTTCTGGGTACAATGAAAATAAATTTTTAAGTATGGATCATTGTACCAATAATAATAGATATATTTATAGGCATACTTTTTTTCATATTGCAAAAAATTTTAAAGTTTAAATTTTTTTGTTCTGAAAAAGAAAAATTAAATCATGCAATTTTTACTTATATAATTTTTAGATCGAATTATTAAAGAAATATGCATTACATGCTGTGTTTATATTTATTCTTTTTTGCTCCTAAGGCATTTCTCACTATCGTGTGCAACATGAACGCTTGCATGCATGGTAAAAATAATAAACATGAAATTGCAACCGTTTCTGTGCTGGAAATAAGTATATTATTTAATTTACTATTTCCAAACATTTAATATATTAATTTCAATTTCATTATTTTGGGAAAAAAAAAAAAACAATTACCAAATTTTAATAAATTTTTTTCACAAGTTACTATAACAAAAGAGTACTTTAAAATCAAATTGATATATTTTTATCCTTTAAAATAATCAAGTATTTACAATTAAGGGATTCTATAAGTGAATGCAGTTTCCATTTTCATTTGAGAGCAGAGTTTATAAATTAAACACCAGTAAAATGTAAAAAAAAAACCCATAATAATTTAATTTTATATTATATAAATATTATATAATCATGTTTGTTGTTACTTGAAAAGAGAGTGTGCCAAGCACCGTAATGTGTTGTTAACCATGATTTTTTTTCCAGCTGTTTGATAGTTATATGCTGGACATTCGTTTTCATTGATGGGCCACCTCAAACTATGTGGTGTAGATAAAGACCCTATTTTTTAAGGGTTCAAAGTAAATGGGTGTAAACTAATAAAAGAGCATTTATTTTGATATTTATTATTTTAGTACTTATTAATTATAGCATGATTATAATTACTATTATTGATATGTCATTTACCCATAGGAATAATAAGCAACATTATTTTTAGAACACTTTTTTTAAAAAATAAAACAAACATATTCCATCAAAGGCCGTTTCATTATACATATTTTGAAGTTGTATGTGAGCTGGATTATGATCTTTCAAAGACCAGAGTTAGCTCATAGGCTGAATGTTGCTATTCCCTAATGTAATCTACAATTCTACCAATAGAAATAAAAAATTAGTCATTTAAATTAGAACTAAAATATGTCATTATGCATCTTTCATATAAAGTCAGTTAAGTTAAAGAAACTAAGAGTGTGAGCACAGAGAAGTGATAACAAAACATTTATTGAAAATAGTATTGTTGTGGACTTGTAAAAAGTTTGTGGTCGACAAAATCATCATCAAGCATTGGTGTTGAGAGATCAGCACAGCTGCCCTACAAGCAGTTGTCCCAGGGTTGTGGTTTCACTTCCTGGTGGATGCTTTGACAGATGAAGAAAAAAACAAAAATCAATTAACTTGTTCAAACTATAAAACTCTATAGATAATATTCAGAATATAAGATGGCTTAGAGTAGCATTGTAATTGAATTAGAAAACAAAGTATTAGATAAAATGCAGGGCAACATAATAAATTGATTTATAAATGATGTATCAATTATATTTTCATTAATATACCAATATGCACAATAATACATCTGATATTATATTGATCAAATTTGTCCAATGTAAATTCATGGATTTTTACAACTGCATTTCACAAAAATCACAATATGAGGAAAAATTTACAAGAAATTGGTTATAATAGTGAAAAAAATTGGAATCATATTAATAGTTACGTCAGTACAAATAAGTTGAACAAAAGTCTGGGAATCTATGATACAAATATCAATATAGATGGATAAATAGATCAAATACCAGAAGAACACTATTAAATTTCAATTGATTACTTAATAATACCAAAGATCTAATTCACACATCTTACTTTTGCACTGTCACATGATCATTTTTTATGCTTTCTCATGGAGAGTTTCGCTTGTTTTTTTTTACTCTTGCAATGGTTCAGCAAGAGGTAGAACTTTAAACACACCTGGGCAATACAAGAAAATCTGGGCAGAAGTTTTAACCAACTATCAACAATTATTTTGCCTTACTATAAAGTTAATAGTTTTATATTATGAAATGAAGACTAACCATGCAACAAACTTATACAATATATGAATAAGGTGTGAATAACCATGTGACTGCAAGTGACAAATAAAAAAAAAGTAATTTATTGCAAACTCCATAAATTCTTCCAATCAAAAATACAGCAGTATAAATAGTAGTGAATGTTTTGCAAGAAGGTTTTCAAATAGTTTGTATAATTTTATGATGTCATAAAAAGCATTATTCCACAAAATAACTTTTGTTATATTTGAATTTATATACTGTATAATAAAGAGCATAAATAATTTAATATATAATTTATAAATTACTATACCATTTATCAAATAATTTAAAAAAAAATTAAAATATTAAAAGTTAAAATTAATAACTTACAATATTCCATGATTATATTTATATCACATTGACGGCCTTTATATCCAAATTATCAGCATATTTTTAATCCATTATATTACAGTTATAAGGCTGATAAAGATTTTCTGCCTTTTATCACCTCATGTAAACTAGTAAAGTGACCAGAAAATAAAAAAATAAATTCATCTAATTGTAAAAATAATTGTAACAATTCAAATTTTATCTGATATCAATGTGAGATATATCCTTTAAAAGGTAAAAGAAAGAAGCAATGACTGCTATGATTTTTGTTGATGTCATGCTTATAGTTTTTGCACAATTTAAACAAGAAAAAAAGAATTCGACTAATTAACTGAAGCTAATGGATGTCCCACTACAAAGACTCGAGCCATTTTAAGTGTTGCTGTATAAATGTATTAATATAAATAGGTAAATTAAATTGTCCAGGAGGTAAAGTTTTGATATTTTAAACTATACAAAGTTATTAGTATTCTCAATATATATGTGGCATGGTGCTATCTATGTAAACTTGAGTGAGACATAAATATTTTTCATTAAATTAAGATAGTAGAGAACAGGCTAAATGTCAATTATTATTATTATGGATTGTTAAAATTCTCTCCTTACTCTCTTTTAAGTTATACATTTAGACACTAGATTCGTAAGACTATGATTATCATTGTGGATGAGCTGAAGCTGTTTATCTTAAATATTTTTATTATCTCATTTACATGATTCACTCTTACATATATACACAGTGCATCCAGTGCCTGCTATGTTTGATTTGTGTGTCTGATGACTTATATTTTAAAAATAAATTCCAAATATATAAGTTATCATTGGACTAGGTAGGATCAGTGGATTGAAGCTCCATACCATAAATCCTAGTAGAGTACACACATACATTCATTTTTTGTTGAGACTTTGGCTAGAAGCAGGAGCCCCCCTGCAACCTAGAACATCTCCTTTCACTCAAGAATTATGTTGTTAAAATCACTGACAATTCATCTTATCATGATGGCCAGTGAACCACACACAAATAAAGCAGTCCTGTAATGCTTCAATATTTCTCCCTTATGTTAAGCTTTTACACAAGCCTATAGCTGTAGCCTTATGTAACTTCTTAGTTAGCTCATACACAGTAGTACCCCTTGTATTAGTAAGTTAAAAGAAGTAAAAATATAGTTAATTATACCCCACAATTCATTGATTGTTATTAATATTGATATCTTGTGGATTAAATGAGGCACACTCTCTTCTGTTTATTTAGATCACCATCAATCTTGATTACATTTGAAAGAAACAATAAATTACCTTTAATTCCAATATATGCATATGTAAGCCATCCTGTTCATGAATATTATTTGTGATTAATAAATATTATTTCTTGTTAAGAATTCAATGTCATCATCATTGCAGGTTGGAATCACATAACTAATAAATACAAAATTGATCATTAGATGCTAATGATTAAGAGTCTATGCAGAACCCTGAGCTGAGCAGACCTGTATGAAAACAGAAGCTGTGTGACATCAACAGTGATTATTTTGCAGTAGGACTAGGAAACTAAGGTAGGGGTTTAAACTAAGATCATGGGATAAAGATACCCCTATGCATATTGGTTGAGGTGCCTGTTTGGTCTTTCAGTCTTGTTAGCAAATTATACATGTTTGGCTGTTACAATATAATGTAGTAAGAATTGTATGGAAGGGAGTGGTAGCACAATTAACTTATGATAATGATGCATCATGTATTAATAAAGAGGTTTTAGATTACTTAGAAAATATAGAAAGAGAAGTAGACAAAGAGAAGTAGAAAAACATGTATTAAATGCAGATGTGTGAATGGAAAAAAAGGTAATTCAAGAAAAAATGGGAAGGTCAAGATTTTATATGGGAGATGCAAAATAAAAATGAAAATGTTTGGTAAATTGTAATTTATGGATAGTAAGAAAATAGTCAAAATAATATTTAATTGGGGTATGAATAAAGAACAGGCATCAAGATGGGTGAGAAAGGGAGTATGATATACAGAAGATTTGAATAAAAACTTTATGACAGTATACTTGTATAAAAGGTGGGATGAATGTGTTAGGAGGATTGTTGAGTATTATTGTGAAAAAGAATAGGATAGAAAAATAAATGCATTAATAAAAAATAGAGAGAAGAAGAGATGGGCCAATAATTTAAAGTAAAAAATCTTAAAATATATATAGAAGTAAACAGAATATTGGGTGTGAGTTTATGTATGATAATAGCAAGGAAAGTAGTTTATTTTGTAAGTCTTAAACATGATCATTAGCAGCAAGGAGGTATACCCATAAATGGCGATTTAGTCTGCAAGTTATGTAAGGAAGGCATTAAAAATATTATGCATCTGCTAATTGAATGTAACTACTTACAAGCAGAAAGGGTATAAATAATATAAAGTTGTGGGAGTATAAACATAAACAATGTGATTACATATAAAGTGGGTTCTTGATTTTTATGCTTGGTTTGGAAAAAAGATAGAATCTAGATATAAAGGTCATAGAGTGGGCAAATATAATGTTATGGAAATGGGTTTAAAAAGAATAGAGAAAAATATGGAAAATATTTAGGGTGAGAAATAGAAAGGAAAGGTAATGTAGATAACAAGTTTCTCTGGGCATAATGGCTGAGAGATTCCTGGCTTTGATAAATGAATAGCCACATCACATTACATTACATCACAACATAAAGTAATCTTTTCATTGTGATGTGATTATGTATGTATTAGTCCTTTAGCATGGTGATATTTCATTTGTTTATTTTGATGGCAGTTTTTGCCAATATTTAATATTTGGTTTTAAGATTTAAATCTTTATTTTATATAAGAGTTCAAAACATTAGGCTTGATTTGTTGTAAATGTAAGTTTACATGTAAAAAAAAATCATAACAAACAATAAATATATAAAAAAAATATGGATTGAGACACATAACTGCAACAAATGGTTTCATTTATTCAGTGGCTTTTTTTCCATATGTCATAGCAAGGGCCGGGACACAAACCCACAACCATCTGCAACCAACTACTTGCTTGCAAGGCAGCTGCAATGACCTCTCAGCTAACAATGCTTGACTATTCAGTGGCCTTTGAACATTATTGTTAAAAAAATTAACAACAACTTTATCTGAATTTGATTTGTAAAAATATATGCAAATTTTTGTTAAGCCATAATAATCTTATGATATTCTGTTATAAAATCTGAAATTACATTTATAATTCTTAGATTATCAGAAAAATTCTATATGAACAACATTGATAGTGCTCGATAATGTGGAATGAACTAGGATTTTTTAATTATTACTTCAATTTTATTAATTTCTACATTTAAAAATGAAACATGTTTTTAAAAAATTTACTTTTAAGAAGAAGACATGTTTTAAAAAAAATCTAAGTGTAATTATAAATATATTTTTTTTTTAACAATTATTGTACAAATATTTTGGAAAAATAATCATATATGAAATCGATATTAGAAATAAAGCATTTTTTCCTAATTGTTATATCCAAAAGCAAAAAATCAACCAATCAGAGCCCTTGAAAACATTTTTAAAAGGTGTTTTTAAAATTGTTTTCTGATGTGATGTGATGTGGTGTATTATGGCTTCTCCTTAAACGAAGTCAAGAATATCTCAGCAATTATACTCAGACAAACCTATTGGCCACTTAATTTTCCATTCACCACTCTAAGTCTTCCCATATTCTGCTCCATCCCATTTCCACAATAAAATCTTTGTCAACTCTATGGCCTTTATATCTAAATTCCCTTTATCTTTTCCTAAAACCAGCATAAAAACCAATAATTCACTTTCTGTATAATTACTTTTTTCATGTTTTCTTCCATAACTTCATTATATGTACCCTTTCTGTTTTCAAGCATTTACATTCAATTAACAAATGCCTAATATTTTCTATTCCTTCCTTACATAATTTACAAAATAAAGCACCAATATTTTTCCATTTACATGTATATTTCTGGGATTGTTCTGTAGACTACTGACCTCTTCAGATTGTTCTTTGAATTAATAAATGAATATTAAATTTTTACTACAAAATGAGTCTAATCATGTAAATATAATAGTAAACAATGTTGAAGAAAAGTGAAGCAAACTGTAAGAATTGTAACAACATATCTATACAAATGTTCTCAGGAGGGTGATTCACTAAATTAACAAATAAAATTTACAGGTTTATAAAATCAAATAACAGAATTTTAATAAGAATTATTTGTGCATTTTTACATATTTTTTAATTATAGCATAATGAAGCAAATTACCAATTAAAAGTAAGAATTGACAGGTGAAATTACACAATCTATTATTTTTATTTATTTAAAATACTTTAAGCCAAAAGGAAATAAGCTTTTAGCTTAATATCTATGCTTTTATAAGAATAGTAAATTTGACAATAATGAGTAAGGATTGTTTAAATATTTTGCAAAAATATGCAAGAAATTCTTATTAAATGTCTATCCTGTATATAATAAAGAATAGAAATGAAGAGATCATATCAATGTAAACAGAAATAACCTTTAAGTATTGATGTTGCCAAGAAACTATCAATTACTACCAATTGACAATTCATAAGCTAAAACGTTTCCTTATTAACTTATAATAGCTCTTTTGTTAAGAGTTTTTTAATGGGTTAATATATGGGTGAATTATTTTATAAATGGAAATCTATTTAGTGAAGTTAAAACTATAGCCAATAGGTATTAAAGTGGAGTAAGCAAACAGACTACTTATGCAGACTGAAAGAAAATTATAGCAAACTTGTTCAAACTATTACTAACCAAAAGGGATGGTTTTTGATCTTTCTCACTTTGATATGTATGAGCTAGTAGCTGAACATTGTAGCTATAAGAGTTGAGATAAAATGTATAGTAATATTTATTACATCCCAACTAAAATTAAGGCTTGCCATATCAGAAAGAACATTACTGAACATGTATTCACTTTTATTGAAACATACAAGGATATTAAAGATTATGAAATATTCAAAACATTATATCAGTCATTGGATTTCTATAAATACACACATTTGGAATTAACACAAAAAAATTATACTGCCATGTATATGTGTCAATTAAAGATAAAACAAAAGCTTCCAAGTGTATATGTAAATATATCATTGTGTGTATCTAGAATTAATACAAGGATATATAACATTAAAATAATGTGTATATATAAAAGTATTTTATAATAAATTACAGTGCACTAAAATGATACAAAAATCATGTCAGGTGTCACATGACTTAATTTAATAAAGCTTGTATTTACAAATGTTTTATATAGAGCTTGCAAAATAAGCTCTTAACAAGCTTTGAGAATATCCTCAACTCAAAAGTGATTTCTGCTTCTGGTGTCATCAGTGAGCTGCCAGGATATTCAAGCATTAGATTAAAAATACTAGAACAAGCTCAGGACTTTATCTAATGTATAACTAACTATCGAGTAGAAAATTTGAAATTGTCAGACATCCATACATCTTCCAATCCAGCTATCTAACTCAAATAGCTTTGTGACATCTGACTTGATTTTTTATTATTTTTTTTTTGCTATTAAGGCTTTGGCAATTTTATATAGCTTAAATTATTAATATATGGTGTATCTGAACTTAGTTCAGTCCAATATAGATATTTGAGTTAGATAGCTCGATTGGAAGACATATGGATGGATGACAATTTCATATTTTCTACTCAATAGTTATACATTATATAAAGTGCTGGGCTTGTTCTAATATTTTTAATCTAATTCTTGAATTTCCTGGCATCTCACTGATGATGGCAGAAATAGAAACCAGTCTGGAGTTGAGGATATTCTCACAGCTTGTTAATAGCTTATTTTGTGAGCTCTATATATAACATTTGTAAATAAAAGCTTTATTAAATTAAATCATGTGACATCTTACTTGCTTTTTTATCATTTTATTTTTTGATATTAAGGCTTTGGCAATTTTCTATTGCTAAAGCTATTAATATATGGTGTATCTCAACTTATTTCAGTCCCATATGGCTATTTGAGTTAGATAGCTGGATTAAAAGACATATGGATGTCTGACAATTGAAATTTTCTCCTCAATGGTATACATTAGATAAAGTGCTGAGCTTGTCCTAGAATTTTTAATTTAATGCTTGAATATTCTGGCACTTCACTGACAATGCCAGAGGCAGAAACTGGTCTGGAGTTGAGGATATTCTCAAAGCTTGTTAAGAGCTTATTTTGAGAGCTCTATATATAACAAGTGCACTAAAAATCCAAAAATTAATTGCTTTTTCAACCACACTTTTATTTCAAGTTAAATATAAAAATCCCAGTTGTAACTGAAAAAAAAATTAATTTGCAGAGTTTTAGTGCAAGTAAATAAAAGTATTTATTATAAATATTTAATATATTATATATTATTTTTAATTTTTTATTATTTGCATATTTTTTTAAATATTCCTATTTAAAATGGACAATACAAACTATTTAACAGTCTGTGTATCATTTCAAAGATGATTCACAGCCCATTAAAAAACAATTTCAATATTGTTTTGTTTGTGAAATAAATATTTTTAAGAAATAAACTTTAATAATCATGAAAAAATAAAATTCCATCTGGTTTAAAAAAATATTTACACAATCAATTGAAATTAAGGCTTGTTTTTATTTCTATTATAATTAATTGTTAGCTCTAAATCTATTAACATATTTAAAATTTGGTCTACCAACAGCTTTAAATTATATAAATCATTTCACAGTCTTGAATATTTTATTATCATATTGCACATGCTTTAATTTATAACACATGTACATAATTTGAAGGAAATCTATTTGATAGAAGTAATTTAAATTTTGATTACAAAATTCATCCTCAATAAACAGAACAGCAGGACAAAAATTTCTTCAGGAGTTTTGATAGAGAAATAATGATTTGAATGCTATCTTCAACAGGCTTAAAAATTATTCAATCATCAACATCATCATCATCATCAACCATTATCAATCCACTGCAGGATGAAGGTCTCTCCAAGTTTAATCCATCTTCTCTGATCTTTAGCTTCTCTTCTCCACAACACCCCTGCACATTTTCTTATTTCATCCATCCATCTCACATGTGGTCTCGTTCTGGGTCTTTTACAATCTCTTGGAATCCAGTTTAAAATTTCAATTGTCCATCTATTATCATCTCTACTAGAAATATGTCCAGCCCAACTCCATTTCAATCTTTTAATTTTTTCAATAAGGTCAGTAACACCTGTTTGTTGTCTTACCCATACATTGCGTTTTCGATCTCTTCTTGTTACTCCCAACATACATCTCTCCATACTCCTTTGAGTGGTCTGAAGTCTCTGTATTGCTCTTCTATTAAGTGTCCAAGTCTCAGATCCATATGTAAGAACTGGTAAAACACATTTGTTAAAAACCATCCTTTTCAAACACATAGGCATATTTCCTTTTAGTATCAAGTTATTTCTACCAAAAGCACTCCAACCAAGTTTAATTCTATGATTAATTTCCTCCAGTATGTTTCCATCTGTATTAATAATCTGACCAAAGTATTTGTAACTGTTAACTTCTTCTAATTCTTCATAATCAATCTTTATTTTCATATTTTGAGCAAATCGATTAAACATTACTTTAGTCTTTTTAACATTTATCTTTAGTCCTACTTTTCTACTTTCATCTGCTAACTCCTGCAACATTTCCTGCAGCTCTGAAGCATTATTTGCAAAAACAACTACATCATCTGTGAAATCTAAATGACTTAAATACTCTCCATTTACTTTCACTCCTTTAGTTTCCCATTTTAATCCACAAAATACTTCTTGCAGCACTGCTGTAAAAAGTTTTGGAGATATGGAGTCACCTTGTCTTACACCTTTCTCAATGTTGATTTTTCCAGTATCATTATGTAATCTAATTGTTGCTGTTGCATTTTTATAAATATTCTTTAAAATATGACAATATCCTGGATCTATACCTTGATGATCCAATGCTTTAATCACTGAAGAAATGTGTATAGAATCGAATGCTTTTTCATAATCTACAAATCCAAAACATAATGACAACTCATATTCATTTGTCCTTTCTATGACTTCTCTCAATACCTGGATATGATCTATTGTACTAAAACCACTTTTAAATCCAGCTTGTTCTCTTGGTTGGTGGAAATCCAAAGTTCTCTGTAGACGAGTTGTAATTATCTTGGTAAAAATTTTATATAAAACTGATAAAAGGCTGATAGGTCTGTAATTTCTAATATCTTCTTTATCACCTTTTTTAAATATTAATATTATTACTGCATTCTTCCAATCTTCCAGTACATCTTTATCATTTAGACATTTGGTATATAACTTTGCTAAAATTGTTTCTATTTCTTCACCTGCTTCTTTTAATATATCAATTATAATTCCATCATTTCCTGGAGCCTTTCCTTTCTTCATACATTTAATTGCATGTCTCACTTCTTCATTTAAAATTCTGGGCAATTTGGAAGATGTAATAGATATAGGAGGTACTTGTTCTTTATTACTATATAATTCTTGATAAAAATCTTCTACCAATTTCATGATGTCATCTCTCTTTTTAGTAATAATTCCATCTTTTTTTCTAATTGCAGATATAAATTTCCTACCAATACCAAAATGTTGTTTAACATTCTTGAGACTTTTATTTTCTTCTACAGCTTTCCTTGCTATTTCACAGTTATACTTTCTTATATCATTTTCAACTCTTTTCCGTACCATTTTACAAAATTCGAGATATTCAATTCTTTTTAATACATCATTTTTATATATCTTCATATTCCTTCTTTTCTTCATAAATTCTCTAGTCTCAGTAGAAATTTTATTAGTCAATTGCTGCTTTTTTCTACCAGCTATCTTTGTTGCAGTTTTTAAAAGTGTATCAGTTATTTTCATATTAATTTCATTCAAATCTGAATCATGTTCAAAATCTCCTAACACTTGAAACCTATTGGTAAGTTCTAATTTAAATTCATTAGAATATTTCTGAAGATTAGGAATATCAACTGTAAATATTGTTTTTCTTAATAATTTTTGTCTCTCTAGTTTTACATTAACACGTAACTTACACCTTACTAATCGATGATCACTTCCTGTGTTAAATTTATTAAGAACATTACAATCTTGAAATATGTATTTCCTGTTAGTCAAAATATAATCCAATTCTGCTGTACCTTCATTTGGATGCTTCCATGTCCATTTCCTTTTAATATTTTTCTCAAAAAAAGAATTCATAATATAAAGTTTTTCTTTTTCTGCAAACTCCACAAGTCTATGTCCTCTCTCATTTCTATTACCATAACCAAAATTACCTACAGCAATTTCATCTTTTATTTGTCTACCAATTCTAGCATTAAAGTCTCCCATAACAATTTTAAAATGTTGTTTACTCTGATCAAAAGCCTTTTGTACATCCATATAAAAATCTTCTACTACTTCATCACTATGAGAACTTGTTGGGGCATAAACCTGAATTATCTGCATTTGGTATCTGCTATTAAGTTGTATAACTAATCTTGCCACTCTGTCCGATACACCATCAATCTCCACAATATTGTTCTTCCACTTTTTATTTATAATGAATCCTACTCCACTTGTATTTCCAATATGTGTGCCTTTATAATAGAGTATATGTCCACTTTTTAAATCAATTGTTTCTTCACCTTTTCTTCTAACTTCACAAAGTCCAATAATGTCCCATTTAATATAAGACAGTTCTTCTTCTAATTCTTGCAATCTTCCTTCACTTGAAAGTGATCTGCAGTTGTAAGTACCTAAATAAAAAGTCGTCATCAAATGGCAGCCTGGGTCCGCAATCAGGGGATTCTTAGCACCCTCCGCCTTCGGCCACCAACCACTGCCTTGGTTGGTGACTTTACAGCCTCCTGGGAATAAGGGCCATGCTTTATTTTTGTCTGTCATAATTGTATATATGTATTGGAAAAATATTTATCATTTACACAAACATTCATTCTGCCTTATCAGACACTGAGAAGAAAGACCATGGTGTTTCTTGATCTTAAACTCAGAGGTAAAAAGCCAATAAACTCACCACGCTGGCTAATGTGTGTTGGTGAGCAGCCCATCCATGTTCGTATACTATATGAATAATCACATAGTAATATCATCTGCATTGACAAGAACATATGGAGTGGACATTAGGAATTTGCACTGCTCAGTTTCTTTAAGGCCTCCAAGAGAAATCAAAGGGTCTCCTTTCAGTTAATAGCAAACTCTTTTCTGCAGCCATCATCAACATATCATTAGTTAGATATCTATTACTGACTAATATTGAACATTAATTAGATTAGTGATGAGGCTAACTATCATATAGAAAAATACAAAGCTTATTAAAATCTGAAAAAAAAAAAAATTCAATTTCTACCCAGACTGCTTTTAAACCTAGGTCATGAATATGGCAGGAAATTGCACTAAAGCTACATTACAGATCCTGTTGTAATATGCAATATACAAAATGTTCAAGTGAAGAAGTGACTGGTTCTCTTTCCACCCTGTCTATTGTATCATCTTTGAATCAAGGCATATGTTACATAGTGACATAGTTATGTATTCACCGCAAAGTCTTAAAGTACTACCATACCTAGTCATGAATTATAACAAAAAAAATGTGATTGTGTGTTTCATAACATTGTGTATTATTTTCAAAGCCTCTCCTTGCTTGCATAAAATTTTGCAACTTACTTAGAAACATTTTTGCAACTCATGATTTCACTGCATATACAACCTAAATCATTTTTACAATTTAAAATAAAAAATTAATGTTAACATATTGTTCCATTATGGGTTGAGATATGATACAAACTGTTGCATTTTATGTGTGCAAATAACCAAACTGTTACTAAATAACGTATGCATAGATTCAGAGATGGCGCTACAGAGAGCTAAGGCAGAGAACAAGTTACCAGACATTTTCACTAAGGTACACTGTATGTAAGAAATTCAAATTAAATGGCAGATTATTTGATGTATTACAACTCTTGTTGCTCGTTTTAAGTCTACAGCTTATTACTTTTATATATATTAAAAAATTCGCACCGTTTATAAAATCATAAAATATGATTTATATGATAATTCATATAAAAAACGAAACTAATAAAAAAAAATCCATAGTCAAATCTTGAGATTTTTTCTCCCTAACAAAACATAGATATCACCTTAAAAAAAAAAGATTGATATTTTTTTAAGCGTTTAAAAACACTTTATATATAAATAAATAAATAAATCTTGTTAAATGTTTCTATTTATGATTTAAAATATATATTTGAAAATATATATATTTAATCTCTATTCCTAACGTTTTTATTTTTTCTTAAATAACTATAAAATTTATTTTTTTAAAACTGAAGACGCATGTATTCTTCTCAAAACTTGTAAACCATGAAATAAATAAATAATAATTAATATAAGACAAAATATATATAACTTAGTTGCGAAAACAGTTTTCAAATAATTCATAATACAGTACTTATTTTTAAGTTTTCAACATCACAACGACATTCTGTATTTTATATCCAATCAATAATTTAATTCGACGATCAGCATATTTGATTATTTGCCTCAATTTTAAAGAAATTTTGGGGATATTGTGTACCAGAGCTGGCATTGAGAAATTATTCTGTTTAGCAGTCAAAGATTCCTTTAGTAAACGCTTTAAAAATATTCCCATCTACAGAGGCAGAAAATCCTATTCACAGAAGGAGGAGGCTATGAACGTCTCAATGAAATAAAACTCCATAGTACCTACCTATTATAGCTATGATATGGAGATGAACTGTTGTGTTTTTAAGTAATAACAAACTGTAAATGAATTAATATCGTTTTATTAGATGTCTAATCATAATTGGAGAAAGGTTAACAAAGTTTCTGTATTTTCTTTGGTTTAATGATCAATCGATTTTTTTTAAAATATTGATAGGGAAAAAAAACAGTGATAAGATAATGGATATCCATAAGGCTGAAATATGCTGAGTTTCTTCATCTTCGTTTAAAACTTTGTGTTTTCCGAATTTTAGTAGACTTTTTCATAATTTTTAAATCATATTTTTCCAATATGGGTATTCCACTATTCTCAACCATTATCATCCACTAAACAAAAGGATATCTCCAAGTTTAATTCACTGAATTGCTAGCTTATCTTCTCCACAGCACAATAATAAACTTCTTTATTTCACATAACCATCTTACATGTTGTCTTTTTCTCGATCTTTTACAATCTTTTGGAATCCAAATTAAAATATCAACTATCCATCTATTATCATCTTTTTTAGGGATAGCGGTAATATCTAGAACTTCTAAGTTAATGAATGGGGACATTTTAAAAGACTTTAATTGTTGAACAGAAGAATTTCTCACATGGAGAACTGATATATGATACGTGCCAAAAATTTTCTTTAATTTCATCTCCCAGCTGTAAAAATCTTCATTGTATTATACATACTATTTTTCTTTTTTTTTTTCCAAACAATAAATAACTTAATTAAATTTACCACACTTGTAGTTATACTGAAAGTTTGTGTTTGAAAGAATTTGTATCATCATATTAACATACTTGCTACATTGTTAACATTATTTGATGCATTTATCTTACTATACTATTATAAATAGAGTTGTTGTTCATTTTCTACTCCGATGCATCTACTGTAAGCTTGAATAATCAAAAGATATTTACTATATCACCAAAACAACCTCATGATTGTTTCAGCTTACTGCAGTATTATAACCAAATTCAGTTTTCTTTCTCTACGCTGGTGCCATCTATTGCAAGCCTGAATAACCAGTAATTATTCGATGGTAGCATCTGTTGCCAGGCTATTTTTTTGGAAATAGAAAAGAAGTTAAAAATAATTGCTTGATGTAAACTGTATTGGTTGCAGCTTTGAATGCTAGCTTCTCACTGTTAAGACAAAAGCCAAAAAAACTGTGGATAAGGATTAAATTGCACAATTATTACTCAAACTTGCAATAGATGGCACTGTATTAGAGCGTAGACAATTAACTTTATTATTTTGTTACAATCAATAGTCAAAACAAAAAATCAGTAAAAAATAAAATAAAATAATATTTAGCGTGACAAATTATGAGACAATTTTAGAAATTTGTGTACTTATCCTGAAGGTTAGTGATGATGGTAACTTACATGTTATAATATGTCAGACTATTTCCATTATCTATCATTAAATGTTAAATGTATAGAACATTTTAAACTTTATTTAAGCTATTCAAATACAAACAACTCATTAGTAATGACACACAAATAGACAACAGTTTAGTAATTACACAGCTTTTCTAGTAGTATTACTCTCCACTCTTCTTAAGATGTTGTTGGTCTGACCAGTGACAAAAATTAGCATAGGAGACAAACTTACATCTTTATATTCTTGAATATAAAATTTTAAGGCAACACTTTAACCAACTGAGCTATTCTGTCAAAGGCAACCATTAGTAGAAATATCATATACTTATCTACAAGAGTTGATTCAAATCCTTATCGATAAGTAAACAATGTTTGTATTACAGAATAGCTTAGATGGTTAGAGTGCTGCCTTAAAATTCAATATTCAAGAATCTAAAGATGTAAATGTTATTCCTATGCTAATATTACCACTAATCAGAACAGCAATACCTGAAGAATAGTGTTAAAAAAGACTACTAGAAAATCTGTGTAATTACTAACCTATTGTGTATTTGTGTGTGATTACTAACAAGTTGTTTGTATCTGAAAAGTTTAAATAAAGTTTAAAATTCTCTACACATTCTACATTCAATGATAGATTATGGAAATAGCATGATTAATTATCTTTTAGTAATTTATGATACTTTTTCTAAGCTATTCACATTATCATTTGGAAGATAGATTAGTAACACTGATGAAGATATATAATACTGCCAGCAGATAATTCTCATGTGTGGTTTAGTCCAATGTAAGAGTTATAGACTCAGAATAAAAGTGTCTACAATCACTTCTTAAATAAGTATTGTAATTGTATATTATATTGGTCTACTTTTCCTATGCAGTTGTAATTGATATAAGCAATAGTTATGCTGAGTAAGAAAAGCTTAGAAGCAAACGTTTTATTATAGTATGCTGAGAAGCTTTCGATAGTTTAATCCTAATATAAAACAGGCAATACAGTAGTGCCATATGATCATGTGATGTTTACTGGTTTAATCCTCACATCATACTCATGGCAATTATTAGTAGAGGAAAAGGTTGTGGGTAACATTATAATGTAAATTTTCTGTAAATTTATATAAATAAGCCAAATGGTCTACTTTATAGAGAGGGGAAACGGGATTACTTTTTATTTATTGAGTTAACATTGATGGTGATATGCCAAGTCTGATTTATCTTGCATTTAGAATCATCCCTTTCTGTACATACAACTCTACCTGATATATGCTTAAATGTGTAGCTGAGTTTGTTTTCATGATGGAGAAATATGAATTTGTGATGTGGATTGGTTTTAGTCCTTCTATAGAGGTATTGGTGTAGGCACAATCTTGTTGCAAGACTGGCACAGGATTTTCAGAAGTAAATAGCATTGCAGTTAGATTGGCTGCAAGAAGCCTTGTAAATAATATAAATAAAATTTGCTCTGATTCTTATATAGAGTCAACCTTCGAACCCCACCCACCGTATAAAGATAAACTCCTTACTGAGCTAATCCTCCAATACCACTTACAAGATTTCTTGCAGCCAAACTAACCATAATGCTATTTATTTCAGAGAATACCATTCCAGACTCACAACAAGATTGTTCCAACATCAACACCTCTATAGAAGGGCTAAGACAAATGCAGACCACAATTCCATATTTTTAAGAACCTGAAAACAGACTTGGTCAAACCTTCAAACCTATATCAGTTGGTGCTGTATGTATAGAAAGGAATGATTCTAGATGCAAGATAAAAGAGGCTGAGCATATTACTGACAATGCTAATTTGATAAAAAAGAAGGAATGCTGTTTTCCCTCTCTAAAAAGTCAGCCATTTAACTTATTTGTATACATTAACATAAAGTTTACATTATACCTTTTACCCATAATCTTCTCTTCCACTCGTCATTGCTATGAATATTATATTAGGATTAAAATATCAAAAGCTGCTCAGCATATTATAATAGAACTTTTATTCTTAACCATTTCTTACCCAGCCTTCCTAGTGTTTTATAGCAATTAAATAAGTATTGGTAAAAAACTTGGTTTAATCAGTTAAATAATATTGTAGTTTCTAATGTGCAACTAAGATTCTTGAACATGACTTCGTGAGTAATTAACAATATCATTGTTTTTTATAATGTATAGTAATTTGTTTATGATCTGCCATTTATTAGAACAGAGATACTTGAGTTGATAGAATATCTAAATTTTTACATTTTGATTTATAGGTGTCAAAACCTACTCTACCCATAACTTTGTCACAAACTATCTCAGATAAAAATATCAATGATTATCATTAGTCATTTATTAAACTAGAGATTATCCCTGGTTCAGCAACAAGTGTACCCTGGGAATTATTTGCCTTTACAGGAGACTTTATTTATATTTCAAGAATGTGTTGTGGAATGGAGATTATTAATTACATCTATAAAATATGAACTTCATTTTGTAATAATATAGATTACATTTTAATAATCATTAATTTCATATTACCTCAAATACAAAAAAAATACATATTAGTTGATTGAAATATCATGATGTCGGAGTCCCTGAGAGAACTGATATCATAACATAAACCGAACTTACATAATGGTTTCCAATATTAATTCCTCTTTTTCTAACTCTAGATATACCTGTTAGTGTAAGCTTGATTAATGAATATATGGTAGATGGTTGTGCTTAATAAATTCCTAGCCCTAAATTACTCTCTTCTTATGAATATTGTTGCATTAGATCCACTTGCACCAGTTTGAAATACAAAATTCTTTACCAATAAAAAACAACCAGTACCAAAATTCGCGTAACAGAATTCTGAATCCAAGCAAAAGAGACCGAAGCTGACCAGACTAGGACTGTGACATCCCGAGTCCGACCACACTTCAACTCATAAGCCAGGATTCCAAGACTCAAGACCCTACGAATGACCACCTTGAAATTACACGTAGTATACCTCTTTCCACACGGCCGACATAGGTCACGGAGAAGCAATGAGACTCTGATAAAAGAGAGGTTCTTAATTGACTAAAATATCACTAATTTAATTTAACTTAATGCATAGTTTTCACATATATAGGCTACAAATAGTAATTAGAATTGGATTGAATTAGATCAATAACGAAACAGAGAACGAAATACATTAAATTAATTATATATTTATTTACAATTGGCATGAAATTGATAAGTTTTACACATTTCAGCGTCGAATGTACAAACATTGGGTGGATAAGAGAACACATTCTCTTTTTATATACAATTCAAAATCACTTTACAAAAGTAATCATTAAATTTCATAGAGGTGTTTAACATATGCCCATCTTATGAATTGTTTACAATTGATACATAATTAATCACTACGTTATGTCTATAAATCTCGATAAGCCAAATCCTATTACATTTGTGGCTGGTATATAAATAATTATATTAAACTTTGATCATGAATTCATTTACTAAAATACCCATATATAATTTAATAACGAGCGCATAAACCAGCTCAAGTAATGATCGATCGAACATGGCTTTCGAGAGAAAATTTCAGAATGCTGAAAGCGTTATGTAAAGGTGGGAGAGTTGGCTGCATAAGATTTTACCAATGCGCTATGGCACAGGTAAACAATAATAGGAAAAGTCGCTCTGCGGATGGATGAAATAACTTCAGGGTTCTTGCGACAAACGCCGGTACCCTGTAACCGATCGCAATGCTGCGTGAAAAGGAACATTTGTGTTCAGGAATGGCGGGGGTCTTACGTGCTAACCTGGCCTTGGCTCAGGCTTCGCTACTGCTCTACCCTATAAGAGAAGATGTGCTGGCAACGCCGTGGCTCCATCTTGAGATACGTATATTACGTATAGCAGCAAAACGAGAATATTTTTATAAAATAATATCACATCCGCCAAGCAAAGAATAGTATATTTCATACTATGAAATACGAGTTAATAGCATATTAGCTCTCTCAAATTGGGACCAACTCTTGCGTAGCCTGGTAATAAATGTCTATGCTACTAAAAGGGGATATTACTACATCTGTACTTTGACATGTTCGATCTATTAAGTTACTTATAGATAAGAAATATTTAAGGAGGGAAAGTATATTTCTATGGACTTAAGAATTTAAATGTCAAATATACTTATAAATATGATCAAGGCTAAATTTAATTCTAAATAAAACTATAAGGTTAAGTTTTTAACTGGTTGATCAAAAGAGCCACATTTCACATATTAAATCATTTAAATAATAAAAAAAAATAGGATTTCGAAACAGCGCAGAAAGTTGATGCTATAAATAAATTACGCGAAGATTTTCAAATAATATCTTCTTAAAATATACATGAAATTAAGTGCTCACTGTTTCGAAATATTGGCATATGAAATATAATAAGCATTTAAAATAAGCAAAGAAATATAGACACAACCGCAGTGATATAACTTTAAATTAGACGCTTATAATGTACTTTAAATGAAAGGAAAATATAAATTACTCAGATTATTTAAACTTTAACAACATGAAATTTTGGATAGCAATTGACATATTTAAAATATTAATTAAATGGATTTAAGTTTTGGTTACATTTAGCTTTATCATTATTTTAAAAAGAAAGTTAGCTAACTTATATAGATATATTTACATAAAGAATTACACAGAATTACACAGAGCTCTGCGGTTTGAAAAATAAAACGGTACCGGTATGATTTATCTGCAAGTTCTTGGCTGTTGGTTTGGTTTAGTTTGACTGGGCGGCATCATCTTTCCCCTTATGTTAGGCTCGTCTCTTCTATCGGCATGATGGTGGTTTAGGCATTTCGACGAGAGAAACCCCGTTCTCCCGCGGAGTAACAGCAACAAGATGCCCGCTTTTAGCCGGACATGTTAAACTTTAACAATTGTGAAGACTGGCTACAACTCTCACTAACAATATGGCTGTCCTCTCTTGTTAAAAATACAGAGTATTTATATGTTTTCCTTATCGGAATCTCCCGCCTCAAGACTCACTAAACTCAGGAATTTAATTAAGTGTTTTTCAATTTATAATTCAGATCTTAGATAACTTATGTTAGAAACATTCCATAAGCTATTATTATAATTAAGATTTTTCGTTGCAAACAATTGTCCAATTTAGATTTTAAAATAACTTAAATCTTATCTAAGGAGATTTTAATTAGTAAATTTTGAACTAGTTTTACTTTTTACGAATTCCAGGTGTGGTCGTTAATGACACTTGTTTACAACCAAAAATCTTTTAATTACTTGACCAGCTTTTATTTTTAATCTTACATAGAAACTCTTTCTATTTAAAAACAACCTTTTAACATTTTTTTAAAACGAAAACATTTTTAACATATTTATTAAAAATAATTTACAAATATATTTTGATATAGCTTTTAAATATATTTTCGAGAAACTTTTCTCTGAAATATATTTAAAACAAGAAATCTTTTAACAATTTTAAAGAAACATTTAATAGTATTTTTAGATAACGGCTTTTACATATTTTAAATCATGTCTTTCTTCTATATAGCACAGATTATATATCCACATACGAAATTACAATATTAAACAACAAAATTAATAATTTACTCTTAACTTAAATAATATAATAAACATTTTTAGAAATATTAAATAACTTTAGGACGCTATAATTTTACTAATCCTATCTAATTATAGCGTTGGTTCGCACGTAAATATATAATGCTGTTTAGACAGACATGAACTAATTTTAAATTTATTAACATTTAAATAGGTTCGAACTTAGCACAGATGAGAGTGTCATTAGGTTTGATGGTGAAACGGAAAGGGATTGGAGATTTCCGTTTCAATATTAATTCCTCTTTTTCTAATTCTAGATATACCTGTTAGTGTAAGCTTGATTAATGAATATATGGTAGATGGTTGTGCTTAATAAATTCCTAGCCCTAAATTACTCTCTTCTTATGAATATTGTTGCATTAGATCCACTTGCACCAGTTTGAAATACAAAATTCTTTACCAATAAAAACAACCAGTACCAAAGTTGATTTTTTTATTAAAAAAAGTAATTCAATTCACTATCTTGGATATTTTAAAGAAATTTTAAGAAAATCTCACCATTTCTATTTTGCAGTAGTAGATCCAATAATTTTATAATTAAAATGCTAAAGTATTTTTATGTCTCAGAGTTATAGAAAGTAATTTATTTCAAATTGAAATGGAAGTTTACGATGAAAATTTGTCTATTGAAGATTCAAAATTTGATGGCAAACTTACAATTTTTTTGATGATTTTAGAAAATAGAAGTGTAGAGACTGTGAGGGAAAACCTTTATAAACCCTGATCACTTTTATATGGCTATGTTATTACAGAAGTGTATCACAGTTGCCAATTTTATATCATCATCATCGTTTTCAACCATTATCAATACACTGTGAGATAAAGATCTCTCCAAGTTCCATCCAACTTCTCTGATTTCTAGCCTTTCTACTCCACCATACCCTAAAACATTTCTTTATTTCATCCATCTATTTCATATGCAGTCGCTTTCTAGTTCTTTTACAATCTCTTAGAATTAAGTTTTTATACTGTCCATCTATCATCATTTCATTTTGTAATATGTCCAGCCCAACTCTATTTCAATCTCTTAATTTTTTCAATGATGTCAGTAACACCGGTTTGTTCTGTTACCAATGTATTTTGTTTTCAATCTCTTCTTGTTACTCTCATAGTGTATCTTCCATACTTCTTTGAGAGATGTGAAGTCTCTGAACTGCTCTTATATTAAATGTCCAATTCTCAGAACCACAAGTAAAAACTGGTAAAACACATTTATTGAAAATCTTTCCTTTTATATAACCATATGTCCTTTTAATATTAAATTACTTCTACCAAAAGTAATAATTATAAATATGCAACTTTTTTCCACATTAAATAGTGAGGCTATAATTATACTATAATATGTAATAGTATAATTATAGTCTCACTATTTATGTGGAAAAAAGTCACATATTTATAATTACAATTTTTACTAGTGAAGAGAAAAACAACTTATTACAAAAGTAATAATATTTATGTAGTGTAATTTTTACTACACCATTCTCACATAAGATAAAGACTGGTTTGCATCCACTTTTAGCATCTTGTGGAGGGTTGTAATCACAAACATATAACCAAAAACATGTAAAAATTATATGTGATCCGCAAGATTCACATTTTGTGCTGAACCAGCACTCATCAGTTGGCCCAAATCATAATCTCTTACATATATCTTTATCACTGTTAAGTATATATAGGAATAATAAATTATGACAATTTAATTAATAAGTGTCAAATGTGCTGCCCTTATAACTTTGACACAAATCACTTAATAAAAGTATGATATTTGAATATATATTTAAGCATTAGATATAATTAGAGGAGATTTGAACACAGACTAAAGAGTTGGAGGGTGGAGAGGATTGAAGCCTGTTCTTTAATGTTTGAAGATTGGCTATCTTAATATAAACTAAGCACTGATTATATATATGTGGGAGATGATGATCTGGACAACTGATGAGTGCTTCTTCAGCATGAAATATGTATATTGGAGATCATTTATCTTTTCCCATATATGTGGTCATGTGTATTGGTTATAGAGAAGAGAGTGGAAAACAGAAAGGAGATTGAAAGTGTATGTTCAAATATCCTCTAATTACATTAAAAGCACATTAATAAATTTTTTTTTACTCATTTATTATTATTGGAAAATTTCTACTCTAATAAATGACTAATAAGAATATTAATATCTGACCAAGGTATTTGTAGTTGGTAATTTATTCAAACTAATCATTATCAATCTTTATTTTCTTTTTTTGGAAAAATCCATTGAACATTACTTTAGTCTTTTTAATGTTTACCCTTATTCCTACTTTCTTACTTTTATATAATTCTTGAAACTTTCCTGAAGCTCTGAAGAATTATTTGAAAAAATAACTACATCATTTGTAAAATTTAAATGACTTAAATAATCTTCATTTACTTTTATTTCTTTAGCCTTCCATTTAAGTCCCAAAATACTTCTTGCAACATAGCTGTAAAAAGTTTTGGAGATGTGGAGACATCTTGTCTTACACCCTTCTTAATGTTAATTTTCCTAGAATAATTATGTATTCTAATTGTTGCTTTTGATTTCTATAAATATTCTGAAGAATATGACAATATCCTAAATCTATATCTTGATATCTAATGCTTCAATCAATGAGGAAATATTTATAAAATCAATTGTGTTTTTGTAATCTACAAATCCAAAGCATAATAGCAACTCATATTTATTGGTTCATTCTATAACTTCTCTCAGTACTTGGATATGATCCACTATACTAAAATCACTTCTAAATTCAGTTTGTTCTTTTTGGTTGATTGAAATCCAATGTTTGCTGTAGACAAATTGCCAATTTTATATATATGACTTATAACCCCAAAATTCATTCATCCAGAAAAAGTATGATTAGAATAAAAAATACACTTGTTTTTCACAGTGTTCTTCTAATCAAATCAGTAGACAATAATAAATGTAAACTTGCTCATAATACACTTAAACAAGAAAAGTTTCCATAATTAGATGATATTTTTCCAAAGTTTCTAAAACGTATTCAATATAAAGCAAATGCATAAGTTGACTAAATTATTGCAGCATTATTTGTTGATACATAGATTATTGCAAATTTTGGTGTGGAAATAAAGCAACCATTCCATTGTCTATACATATACATAAGCTTTTTGACTTTTATCAATGCATCCCTAATATCACATTTATCATAATGCAACCTATTGTGAATTTATGCTATTTCAATAGAATCTTACCCTCAAATAATGGACTTGTCCTTACTACAAGAATATCATGTTTGAAACCAAGTTATAATAAAATTGACAAATAAAATAACAGTTATAGGAAATAAATTAGCCATTGCCATAAACAAGTCAATTGCAAAACTAGTTCAGTAATTCTTACTGTTGTCAATAAGGATAGCGATATAGCTATATATTTAGATCCATTTGATAGAGAGAAATACACACCTCTCAGATATTCAGACAACATTAGACAAATGCCAGACATTAAACTGCAGTATGATTAATGTCTTCAGTATTGTAGAAAATAAGGAATCATGTTCAAATCTGGAGCAGAGAACTGCAAACTACAATTCATATAGCATTTGCACACAAGGCAAGCCACTCATAGACTGGAAGTATCATGATTCCAAAGTGAGGTCACAGCATTTCTTCCCAAATGTTAGTTGTACCATTAATAATTAGACTCATATAGTCTACCAACTATAACTGAGATAAACTTTATCTAAACATGGTATATATACTTTGTATATAAATACTGCATATACGTATTTTGTATATAATATTAAATCATCCACACACCTTATCACTGTTTCACAATGCTTTAATTACCACCCTTACAGTTTTGATTGCCCCAAGCAATCTTCTTCAGAACAGAATTGTGTATTATTTTTAAATGACCAGGACTATTATTATTCCTGGTCTTACTACAGTGTAAATATAACACAACTGTACACCATTTTATAAAGTCATATCACTATGCATATCTCTAGTTCATCGGAAGGGTCGAGGTTGTTTAAGAAATGTGTGATTAGTGAAAGGTGATTTGACTGACTGCTCTTTGAGTGGAGGAGAAGTGGTGCACTGATAAAAGCCAGCATTAAATTCTTCATTTAACTATGAGGTTGTGTTAAATACTTTAATATATAAAGATGTTTTATCATTAAATTTGGATAACGAATTACAAAGTTTGTAATACTTTAGAACAGTCCGACTTGTTAAAATAGTCATTTCATTCAACTGGCATATGATAGTTAACCCAAAAACTGTTTTTAAAAACTGTTTTAATGGATTAGTTTAGATGTGAGAATTTTTGACAACTGGTGTCATTTTCCGTTTTTTAATGCCTCGGAAGATCTTTGATGATGGACAGATCGTACAATTATGTATGCCGAAGTCATCTTCATAAAAAACTGTTAGATAAAAGAGTCGTTGTTACTTTACAAATCAATGGAATAAAATGACAGGCGCAACTTATTAGATTTTCTTTTTATTATTATTATCTTGACTGTTGATTTTCACTATATTTTTTAAAAACTTATTTTTTTGGCATTCTTGTAGTAATAAATTTATGTTCCAAACTATGAAATTGATTGTATGTGGCATTAAGCACGCTTTCATTTACTAAAGTGATTAAAGGGATGGGTGGGGGAAATTAAATTTATTGCTTGTTAAATTTTTTCTTTACTTATTTGCGGATGTGAAATATTTATATAATAATTCTACTTTTTAAAAATAAAATATTTTAAATCAATAAATATAAAAAAGTTGCTAAAATTTATGATGTAGCTTTAACTATGAACATACAACAATACAGTATAGTTATATAGATAGAATAGCACTAGATAGGGATTTTTTAAGCACTACTATCTACTATCAGTTGATTTTTTAAGCTTGCACTAGATGGAGTGAGAGTAGGTATGGATAACTGTTCACATTCCCAGATCAGTTTTGGTTTCTATCTTTATCATAAAGACTTTGTATTCAAAGTTGGAAATAATGCAATTTTGTATTTAGCAACCATTTAAAGTACCTGAAAATAAAATTCAGAAGCTTATTTGATAATGAAGGTGTAAATTTACTACCACTTGGTAATCAATGATAAAATAAAAACTTCTGTTTCATCCTTTTTTTTTTTTTCGGGCGTGTCTGGAAAAAAAAAATTAAATTTAAATCTTAGATACCAAAATTTTAAATAAGCTTATATATATAATATGGCCTCAAGATGTAGTGGTTAGCATATATGTCTGCGTGAACACATAATTTGGTGTTCAATTCCAAACAGTGCAATATAAATAATTTCCAATTCCAACTATGCTAGGATTTGATTTCAAACAATAAAAATCTTGAAAATTTTTTTTTATTCCAACTAAACTTAAGATTTTTTTTTCAGATAGCCAATATATAGCCAACCTAACTCCATATTTGATATTGGTTGGTAAATTAGTATTTACTTATTTTTAGCTAAAGGGTTAAAAAATGGAAATAGCCTATCTATAACCAACTTAGCTAACTATTAGGTGACAATTGGTAAATCAATATTTAGATATGTTTAGCCACAAAATAAACAAAAATAAAAAGCTGACCAAATCAATCACCATTAATAATTGGAAAATATGATGATGTCTTCTCTTTCATAGTTTTCTGTAGACAATTGTTGAAAAGCTTTTTTCTTTGTAGTAGATTATTTAAAAACAATTTTATTTTGTATCTTTTATATATATAAAAGTGTAATATATATATATATATTAAATGTAAAAATACAATGCCCATTATAAAATATTATATATATAAAACAAAAAAAAATTAACGGTAAATACAATATTATAGTTTAATTTCTTTTGTAGCGCTTTCAGTTACATGGTAATCCTCATCAGCTTTAACTAAATTTCAAATTTTTTTAAAATTAATGTTATGTATATTTCCATAAGCTGTGTATGGCTGTATTTGCAACTCACCTATTAATAACATCATCTTTATATTTATCAATCAAAATTGCCTCTTTAATTTTCCTCTTTTTATGATTTCTTT
Source organism: Epiperipatus broadwayi (assembly GCA_028023455.1). NCBI lineage: Eukaryota > Metazoa > Onychophora > Udeonychophora > Euonychophora > Peripatidae > Epiperipatus > Epiperipatus broadwayi. Next base: position 219,905 of record JAQFVV010012656.1, read on the forward strand.
CTTCCATTAATATTTTTATTTCACTACTATTAAATGTAAACCTATAATTACAAATCTTTTCATGGCCAAAGAATACTAAAACTATATTAAATTGATTATTTGCATTATTTTTAATTCCACTATATAATAATTGATGCTCCTTCAATCTTTTCTCCACAGAACATCTCGATTCCCCGATATATGATTTCTGACATCCACATGAAATCTGATAAATTGTATTACTTCTTTTCAATTAAGGAATTATACTCTTAGAATTATTAATCAATCAATTAACATTCAAAGGAACACAAAATAAAATATTATACTTTTCTTTAAATATATTCTTAATTAATTTAGATTGCATGTTATTTATCAGAGATTCAAGCTAATCAGATAAGAGGTCATAGGTTAAGAGGTTAATGATAAGTGGTCACCTGACTACTACAATAAATAAGATGAAATTGATACCTAACAGGACTATTGACTTTTTGTTTTTAATTATTTTAGTTTTCTAGCAGTTGTAATTCAAACTAGATTTAGCTTTTAAAATTGTAATTTTATTTAAACTTTATTACTTCCTAGCTTAAGTATGCTTGAGTAATTTCAAGTTATTTGCACATAAATTTTACTCTGAGGAATGAAAATCTTCATTGTTAACCAGCTTTATTGGTAATATAATTTATTTATTACAAATGTTTAAAATTGTATTTTTCAGGTGTCTCACATTGGAGGACTTCTAAACTTATTACTACTATTATCACCAAAATGATACAAAAGCTAATGTCAATTTGAAATCATATTTGAACAACTGACTCAAATTTAAATTTACCACAATATATTGAAAATTATTAGCAGCAATAATAATGCTATTAAAAATAAAAATTTCCTGATATTTTATTTAAAACACCTATTTCATATCAAATAATATCCAGAATTTATTTACTTCTAATAAAAAAAAATTTTAATTCATAGAATAAATACTATATTTTGCTGTAGGAAGTATATGTTTCAGACATTTAAAAAAATTCTTATTAAAACAAATGTTAATCTTAATAATAATATTGTACTTCAATAAATAATTTTGTTTGTGCTGTCATTTTAATAAAAGATATTATTTATGGTAACATGAATAAAATTCTATTATTATGGCTGTTTCTATTTTCTTACCGTTTGAAAAAAATAAATCTTTTTTTTAAGGCAGGGGTAATATAAAATCAACTTGCATTAAACTGTTTAATAGCATGAAGAATTAATTTATTCAATTTGTAAAATGGAAATGTAAAATAGTCCTGCAAAATAATTTTATTTTAATTGCCTTTAAATGAATTTTGTCTGCAATAATATTTAAAAAATATATAAAAATCTTGCCACCTCTTTCCTCTTCTCAACTATTGCTATGGAAACCACTGTAGTTATGAATATAATCTTTGAAATAAATATCTTTCTTCTGTTAAATACTTTTATAATTTTGGATGAATATAATTTAAAGAAGTATACTCCTACTAAGTATTTATTTATTATGACAAGTTAAGATAATATTTATGATCTATTAATTTGGAAACCTGCATTTAAATATTAAGGAAATATTTATTGCAGTATAATGAACATTTTTTATAGTTTGGATAATTACTTAATAAATCTTATTATATGATAGTATAATTACCTGAAATTTTACTAAGGATATCCAAGAAGCACTTTCTATATTTCATAGTTTATATTCTAGATTTTTATAGAATAACTATATTGCATATTATGATGGATATATTTGCCATCCACAAGATATTGTTGCCAAACAAACATTCTTACTCATGTTTCAGTTTAGTAAATAGTTAAAGAAGAAAGCAAGAAAACTTTTATTTATTTTGTTTATTTTGAATGGTAAAATGTCAAACTTTACTTGTATTTCTGATTTTTTCATAACATGTTTTATTTCAGATGCATATTATTTTCATATTGTATAAGATATATTTTGAAATATTTTGAATTAATGTTCTCAAAGTAGCATTTTATCATATTTTCATATTTTAAAATAGTATGTGTTATCTTTTGCATATAAACCATTTATTTATAAAGATATATTATTATGCTATAAGCTGAATAATTCAATGTATTTTTCTATTATGTATTTTCTGCTTATTTATTTGCTAATGTTAATTGAGCCACATTTGGCATTAGTTATTATTATTATTTATCATCTTTCACATCCATTAGATGTACTATTTTATTTTGGAATACTTATTTATGCAAGAGTACATAGAGATTGTGGTTTTAGTCTCTTATATTTATTGTCCTAGTATGAACATATGCATATATTTTGGAAAGAATAGCTTAGGTTTTTTTTATATTTTAAGGCAATCCTTATTCAATATTTTATTGCTGATATGCATTCTCATTATTTTCCTAAGACCTTTTCTTATTGCCCTTGAAAGTGGGTGCATTTTTATGGGTTGTGCCATATACCTTTTACATTGTCTTTTTCAATAAACTAATACTCAACTTTTTAAGCTAATGCACAGTGCATGTGCATTATCTTAAAAAGATGATTATTAGTTTATTACAATTCAAAAACATCGCACTATATAAAATAAATATCTCATTTACATATGTTTAATTTCATTTAATAATAACGCATCATAAATTCGAGTAAATTTAGCAGGCATCATTCATTCAAACATAGTAAAAGTAATTTAAAGTGATTGTTTAATATCTTCATGCTCTCATTTCCAGTACTTAAGATTTTCCCATACGTAAACATTTGGGTTGAAAGAATAGATGGATTCATTCTATTCTTTCACAAAAGACTTTATTTTGTATTGGAAAATGAGAGTATTCATTTATTGTTAAGATCCACAAAGTGCATTAGCATAAAAAGTTGATTATTAGTTTATTACAATTCAAGAACACTGCACTATATAAAATAAATATATCATAGTCTTATTCAATTATTTGTATATGGAGATAGTTTGTTATTAATGATAATGGAAAGAATAAATAATATTTTACCATGTCTGTATCTGGCATTTAGCTGCTTTTATCAAGTTATTGAAGAATTTTACCTTACCACTTATAGCATTCTTAGTTGGCTTAGATGTGAATAATTATTGTAGATGTAAAAGTCTTATATTTGAGTTTTGCTAATAATAAGAACAAAATATGATACATAATTAATTTTATAATTTTAAAATATATTTAGGCATAAATAGGCAATATTCATTGGTCTTATCATTTTTTCATTGAGTATGTTAAATATTCATAAAAAGGAATACTAACTATATAAGTTATTATCATTGTATGAATGCATTGAAAAGTGAGAAATTTTTGATAATTAAACAATAGAAAGTTTATTTTAATCTGCAAGATTATTTTTGCTTAATCCGATTGATTTATTTTATAAAACATAAAAATTTTAATCCATCTATTATAAATTTTGCTGAAATTGTATTGTGAAAGATGTTGACTATGTGTATTCTGAATATATTTCGTATTTGTAAGTGTATATTTGTTTTTCTGTAGAATAAATATTTGTTTTAGTTATTTAAGAAATTTCTCATGGTCATTTAGTCACATCATTTCACTTTTCATTCAGAAATCATTCCATATATTAACTAAAAGTGAAATACTTATAAAATATTATAAATTATTTTAAGGGTATTTGCTAAAAGAGTACATAAATATTGAATCTGATAAGAGTCACTTTATTGAATGATATTTTAATATTATAATTACATCAAAAAAGATGTATTTTGCTGAAAAAAAATTATAATCTGATGTATCACTGGAATTCTTTAAATAATTTGATTTGCTTATTTTAAATCTTTGTACATGTTTATTTTAAAATCAGTTTCATATTTGAAGATCGTTTTATTATGCTATGGTAAAATTTAATTTTACATGAACCCAGTTTTTATTAGACGTTCAAGTAGATTTATTTTAGTATATTTAGATATGGCTATGGAATCCCTTACCCATTCTTAATGTCTGAGTGAGATTTTAGATTATTCATTATCTTATTCTAAAATTAAGAGATTATGTTTTATTTTATTTAAGTTAGCAATAGTATTGTTATTATTATAATTGTTATAAGATATTAGCTTAGGTAAAGTATACATCTTATTTATTTTAACTAGGATATCATCTTACCCTGAGATATATTTAAATTTAATTTTGTGAACTATATTATTGACAATGAAAAAATTACATTCAAAAAATTGTTCTTACGTGGAATAGATTTTATAAGAACATTTCTAAATTTTATAAGAATATATATATATATATATATTGTAACAGTCAGAATCGTCTATCTCACTAACACACTGCAGAATTCAAACTCCAAACCCAAAACTGAACATTCTAGGAGGGGTTGCCTTCTAGATATACTAAGTTCAAATCTAAAGTCCAAATTTCACAGCACCACCTACGTGATAACGCATCTGATGCTACTACTAGTATAACTCTTTACCGGTGCCTAGTGGTCAGGGAGAAACAACAAGACTCTATACTAAGATAAGTTTGGGTTACTAATTAACATCTATGGATGTACAAAAGAAATGTAGAAAATAGATATATAGACCAAGACAGTGATAGGAATCAATAAAATAAAAGATCAAAATTAGTTTTAAATGATTTCAAAGATTTATTTATATAGAAATATATATATAATGCCACTGTCTGCTTATATGAGACAGGGATGCTTACTAAATAATTGTTAGCATTACATTACATTAAATTACAAAAGATTTAAAGAAAATATATTCTATTCCTTGGGCTAATAGTATTACGATAATGTGCTTAAAAGAGATGGGAACATGGGCGAGATGCTTTGAGTAATTATAAAAGTTTAATAAGGTATTTTAAAATTAAGTGTTATAGAATATTTATTGATTTCGAGAATAGCACAGACAAAAGCTTACTAAGCAATAAAGTGGGAATGTGATCAAGGCATTTATTTTAAAATTATAATTAAAGTTACATTGGGAGGTCGGTATTGCTAATAATGAATTTATTAAAGGATGGAGGTTGTGATACATTTAAATCATGGATGCTTTGTAAAAATAAATATATAAATAAAACAATAGTGAATATTTGAAATGACTACAGAGGGCATCTTGCCACTGACCCATAGAAATGTGTTGTCATGGACAGCCAAAGTTTGAACTCGTCCACAACTTAGCAGCTGGGTAATGGCTGCGTTTAATTCCCAGGTGTGCATTCGAATACACACTCTGCCTGGGAACCGCAGGAAGCAAAAAGGGAATGGACTTGGCCATTTAAAATCCTTGGAAAAAAACAAAGCAGTCTCGACAACCAATTCATTTACCAGCAATACTAGACTAATGTATATAAAACATACGAAATGGACTCACTTAGATTAGCAAAAATGCCCAATCAAATTCTCAGAAATTTATTTAAGAGGGGTCCGCCCATTCTAGACATCAAATACAAAAATTTAAGTGGAATATTTTAAAATGGGAAAATGCATGCTTGTGGGTTTGAAAAGAAAGCATAGGTTTATGTATGCAATCATGCATTTAGGACACATTTAATCATTGAACTCACACATACTTTCATATTAGGTTAAAATCAATAAATGTAGATTTTAAACTATTTAATTGTTATACATATTAATGAAGATTAGAATAGCCCTTGAACAAGTGATTTGCGAGGTAATAAAATTGGGAATTATTTATAAATTTAAAATATGTCTTAATATCAGCATCTCACTTTCAACAAAGGGAATAATTCACTCGGTCAAAGACTATTCTGACACATTATGATAATAAAATAAAAGATTAATAAATAGAAAATATTAACCCAAGGATAGAAAGCAAAATTATTGATTATTAGAACATGTTAAAGGAATACATAATAAGTTTAGTAAAATGAAAGAAAACAATTTAAAATAGCTATAGCATGTTAATTATGAATCACAAGAGCTCTTGGGTTAATTTGGGGTTACCTCTGGGGAAGCATTTGCAGGTAGATTGATGGTCAGCAGGTTTTATACAATTCAGCAACAAAATCTGGAATTGTTCATATTTTGGCAGCAGCAGTTCCAGGGTTCCTTATGTGATAGCTTTCGATGGTCTAGAGCAGCGGCCAGTCATTCCTGAGGGGACAATAGCCTTCTTGACAGCTCTACTCCATCATTTCAATGTTAGCAATTTTGAAGGTTGGGTGATTCATAAGTGAAACTGTAAATATCAATTAATTTGGAGACGAAAACTTGGCTTCAAATTTAAGTTCACAGGCACATAGCTAAAAATTTCAGGAAAATATATTTTTGAAATCTTGCTCGAAGAATATTTTACTAGAATATTTTCACTAGAATAATTTTTCTAGAATCATTTCATTAGCAAATCATTGGAATGGGGAACAAAAGAAAACCCTCCTTTTTATAGTGGAATTGAACAATACAACTGGCCTGGAGCATTACAAAAATATTTTGGACTTTGCTTACTTATCAGCTGTAATTAACCCTATCCAAATGTCTAAAGAAATTAAATAAAATTTTAATTAATTTCTATTGTTAATTTCCTTGTCGACATTTGAATTACAAACTTGATTTAATTAAAATAACTTTTATTAATTGAAAGAAAACCTTAAGTGGACATCTGCTTATATTTTAGATAAGCTTCTATAACATTAAATAATTAAACTATTGTTCCTACCAGCCCTCATTTATTCTAACAGAAAATATATGGCGTGATTCTAAATTCAAAAGAAAATTATTTTACTTTTTAAATTTCAATATTTAATTCTATTTACTAAACGAATATGAATTTTATTTTAAATCAAAAATATATTACAACTGTAATATATTTTTGGAAATAGATTCAAACAAAATAATTTTAACCAACAATTTATAATCTTTTCATACATTTTAAAATACATATCATAGTGTGTGTGCTATTACGACCTATATAACCTACTTTTAAATAAATCTAACTTATGTGAACATACACATAATCCATAACATTTTATTTATTTGGGTATGAGTTATACTTATATATATATATATAACATGAGCGTTGTACTCATGGTTTAAAATTGGGTGGGATTTTCGGTATATAAGTGCATTGAAGGCACACTACGATACATTGGGGTTCAAACTAAGGTATGAGGGTAGGAAATAGGTGAGAAATGGTGAAACTAAGATCTGCAAAGCAGACCTTACCATTTCAATATATATATTTGATTGTGACAAAGAGATACTGAAGAGATAGATTAAGTGGTAATTATAATAGATATTGGTAGAATAAAGAAATTTAAATGTAATCTTAATGGCATATGCTCACATATTAAGAAACTTTTATTTGTGTTAGAGTGAGTTAAGATTTTTCCTCCTCTTGGGTTAGATAGCTAGATAGATAAGTACATATAAAGAAGTAAGTTGATAGAAGCATGCGATAAATTGATGTCATCAATAGTGTTCCTCCATTAAAGATAAATAATATTTGTAGTATGCCTGTTGGTTAATGACAATGTACTTTCAATATTACTCAGAATTCTTCCAACAATATCAGGGATGGCTATGGGCTCACTGCTGATACTCTTGCTTAGCAACATTTATGTGGAAAAACTTGAAACTGCATCCATAAATACTACTTCATTTTTTCCTAAATTTTGGCTTTGCTATGATGGTGATACATATATGAAATAACCATATAATGAAGCATGATTGTGGTCAATATGGAGCATATCAATGACACACGTCTACATCAATTCAATTGACAATGGAATCAGAACAAGAACAAAAATTGGCATTCTTAGATGTTTTTGTAACAAAACTCTCTTTGGGCAAAGCAAAAACAACTACTTAAAGAAAATTAACACATACTGGCAAGTTCTTAGCATATGCATACAATCCTACCAGAAACATAAAATATATAATTATACTATCAGTAACCAGTGATTTGGAAAATGAAAAGATTAATATAGAAACTCTCATGAAGAATGGTTATCCATGAGCTGTTATCAAGAAAACATTTAATAACAAAAAGAGACACCAAAAAAGAAAAACAATTATTGATACTTTAGTATATCCACATGTACTAGAAATGGTAGACAAATTAAAAAAAATATTCAGTCTATATAACATTAGAACAGCTTGCCAATGTCATACCACACATTGAGAAATTCTAACTTCCACAAAGCCTAAACTGAAAATGCTGAAAAATAAAAACTGCATCTGTGAAATACCATATGAATGTGGGAAAAAGTATATTGGTGAGACTTGTCACCCTGCTGAACAGTGATTGAAAAATGCAACTATTAGTTAAAAGGTAAAAACAAATGTGACTACAACAGAACCATTTATGTAGTAATGAACTTATGTTCAATTGGGGAAATGAAAAAAATATTGGATAGACAGAAAATGGTGTGAAAAAGAAAACTCAAACAAGCTGCTCATATGACAATGGCAAATAATCCTATACATAAACCCAGTGTGGAGCCTCTAATTAACCTCTCTTTTAGAAAAAAGTATATATATATAGATAATACAATGTTTTTGGGAACGAACCATGTATTATTTTGAATTACAATCTGATATTTTGACGGACTAACAACCACCATTATCAATGTTGCTAGTCTGTTGAAATATCGGATTGTAATGCAAAATAATACACAGTTTGTACCCAAAAATATTGTATTATCTACATCATATAACCATGAAAACATTAAATATAATATATATATTGTGCCAGGCATTATCAAATGGCCTTGCACAAAGTCTGTATTAAGCACAACAAATATAAAAATGTGCTAGATTAATAATGGAGGTTCGGTCTGAGCAGTAGAATACCCACACACACAAATTTAAATATTGTACACGTATAATAAACTCATGTACTTTTTTTATTTTTGTTTTTCCTTTTTGTATATTTTTTATGATATGTCATTATATGTATTTGGTTTTTTTTCTTTTTCCAACATACGTGTATATATTTTTTTTAATTACTTTTCTAAAGATTGTAATTTTATTCCATAAGCAAGTAATGTTAATTGCTTTTGCAAAATCTGATCAAAAGCAAAAGGTTTGATAATGCTATAATTAAACTGTTATCTTTTTAAAAATTCTTTTGAATTGATTTTGTAAGCAAGTGGTCTGGTTTATTCAAGATGGACGTCATTGTAATAAACTTAAAATGTAGAGATTAATCGGAAAAATTGTAAGGAATGTTATAATCTAAATGATAAGATAAATTGAAAGTATTGGCTGATTCATACTTCTCAGAGGGCTAGTGGGATTGATATAGTTTAGTCGGTGCTGTGAGATTCATTCTTTCTTTGGCAGTCATTCTGGGCAAGTCATTCACTTTTTTGGCTCCAGAATCCTCCAAGCAACCAGCTACTTAGAGATTAATTTATGAACAGGACTATTAGTGACATTCTTAAGAACAAATCCATTATACAGTTCTTTTAAGAACTCTTGTCTTTTGTGGATTCGAATAACCATTCGAAACAGCATATGAAAATTTATTAATAGTCCTAATTATTATTAGACATATAAAAAAGGAAGATATGAAGCAATCTACCAGAGAGTCTAGTAAAATGACCGTGGGGTAGACAACCAGCCAGTGCACCGCCCTTTCTCTGTCCCAAGCCATCAAGATGTGACCGTGCCAGTTCCAGCCGCCCATGAAAAGGACAAAAGCCTCGTTGCCTATTGCCTAAATAGATGAAATCCTCACAGCACAGCCAGTTAACTTGACGCCCACTCAGAGCCCAGAGGAGAAGAATGAAGACGCAGATATAAGTTTGTTTTAGGATATTTTATTAATATTGAAATAATTAACTTTGATATTTCCGATTAAATATATATATATTTTTGTTATTATTATTAATCATTTAAAAAAGAGAGAGAGTCTCTCGCATACGTATATTGAATTTACAGTTATTACGGGCATAAATGATAAAGCTTTTACTTAAATCTTTTGAGTCAATTTTTTTCTATTTCAAATTCTAGTATTTTCAACAAAGATTGCAATGAGATTTTTTTTTGTTGTTGTTGTTGTTGCTATTCGTTTTGCTGTTGTTGTTATTCCTGAAATTCGTCAAATATAAATATGCATGTATATATATGTATGCGTACATACGCTTATTATATTCGGTAAATATGATATCTCATGCTGAATATCTAAAAATGTATTTAACCGTATATCCTTTTTAAGTTATTTTTTTTTGTGACTGCTACACCTCACGATGAGTGTAAGAAGGGATTGATTTATTATAGATTCCCTGTAAGCAAGTACTCTAATAACTTTATATTTAAAATAATAGTAAGTGTATAATTGGGCTGCACGTATATACATGTATAGAAATTTATCTTTGGCAAAATTTAAATAGATACAGTACCTTATGGTGAGTACGATATGGTATCTGAGCCAATGCAACCATATTGACTTGTTGAAAAATATGAAATTAGTGATATATTTCATTGTGCAAATATAGTATGCATAGTTTTTATTATTATATTTCCTATCAATAAAAAGGTTTTAAAGTTATCAGTAAAAGCGTATGCCTGTATGACCGAAAATCTCTTATTAAATCTGTATATCAAATCACACAAATTAAAATTTATTTCTATTGGGTAAAAAGAGCTCAGACCACTTCCATTACTTATAAACATTGTAAATAGCTTTAGGGATTTATTATTTTTCTTATTTAAAATTGTATTTTATCTATTTCAATGCCTCGAATATATATATAGTTTGGGGTAATTAATTATTTAGTATTTTGTTATTATATTATCATTAGTATGAAACGGTGGTGGGTCTTTGGGATTAAATAAATATTTAATCATAATATTAAACTTTTTTCGTTTTCGTATCATTATTTATATTGATAAAAATGTGTTCTTTCCTTATCAACCACATACCTGTAATAATCATTTAACTTACCCATTTGAAGACCCTAGATGTAGAGTGACTTGAGCTAGCCACATGGGATATCGCTCTACCGGGGTGTTAAATCTTATTCTTATGCTCCGCTGAACATATGGTATTGCACACCCTTCTAGGAGGGTGAAAAATTCATTTTTTGATTCTTTTCTAGAAGTGGCGCGCAAAAGTCTATTTTGTAAATAGATTTTTCAAAGGTGTGTACTTGCCATTGTTCTAAATATTCGGGCATTAAAATAAGATATCAACTAAAGGGTGTTTTAACTGAAAGATTCCTGTCAATCCACTCTTTCTATCAGTTTAGCTGGAAGTACTGATATATATGAGTATAGAAATCGGCTAAATTGATATCCATTTCTTTACCTGTTAAATCTTGGTCACTTCATGCTCAGTGCAAGATTAGGAAAAGAATTCCGCAGGGAATATGGTCCAGTAAAGTAAAACTGGCGCACAACGTGTTTTAAATGTAGAAATGGTACGATTAAGGAAAGAACAAGTTAAAATTATATAAATGTATAAATTACGGTAAAAATAATTTACGTGCCGTATGTATATATAAACTTTATGTAGGTGTAATTAAAAACTAAATTAAAAGTTTGACTACATATATAAGAGAAATTATATAAAATTCGATCGTCAGTGTTGTTTTTTTTTTAAATATACAGTATAGTGTATTTAACAGGCCGTAGAACACGCTTGGTTTGTTCTGATTTTTTTTTAAACATATTCTTAGATAAGGTAAAATATTTTACTCAGTAATTTGCAGTTCCAAAATGATAGTGTTATTTTTTGTAGCGACGAATATTTAAATTAAGATATAATTATGATTCAAATTGTTAGCAATAAATCAAATGCTCACACTGTATTCTATAAATATACCGGATAAATAAAATAGACTTCGAAGTTATTTTAAATAAGTATACATGTAATATATTGATGGTTGATATTTTGTTATATAGAGTATAGATTCTTTCATCTTAATAATTGCTTAACAATTTTCACTTTAAACCGAGTCGCTAACATTTTCATTTTATTGGATAAGTAAAGTTGCCGTTTAAACTGAGTAAAAACTGTCGTCAACATATGCAATTAAAATAGTAATAAAGTATATATAAAAATTATTAAACGAATGAGTGGGGGAGTAGGTCACACAAAAAAATAAAAAAAAAATAATATTTTTTTTACTAGTTTTACTGTACCGGACCATACTCCCTGCGGAATTCTTTTCCTAATCTTGCACTGAGCATGAAGTGACCAAGATTTAACAGGTAAAGAAATGGATATCAATTTAGCCGATTTCTATACTCATATATATCAGTACTTCCAGCTAAACTGATAGAAAGAGTGGATTGACAGGACTCTTCCAGTTAAAACACCCTTTAGTTGATATCTTATTTTAATGCCCGAATATTTAGAACAATGGCAAGTACACACCTTTGAAAAATCTATTTACAAAATAGACTTTTGCGCGCCACTTCTAGAAAAGAATCAAAAAATGAATTTTTCACCCTCCTAGAAGGGTGTGCAATACCATATGTTCAGCAGAGCATAAGAATAAGATTTAACACCCCGGTAGAGCGATATCCCGTGTGGCTAGCTCAAGTCACTCTACATCTAGGGTCTTCAAATGGGTAAGTTAAATGATTATTCCAGGTATGTGGTTGATAAGGAAAGAACACATTTTTATCAATATAAATAATGATACGAAAACGAAAAAAGTTTAATATTATGATTAAATATTTATTTAATCCCAAAGACCCACCACCGTTTCATACTAATGATGATATAATAAAAAAAATACTAAATAATTAATTACCCCAAACCTATATATATATTCGAGGCGTTGAAATAGATAAAATACAATTTTAAATAAGAAAAATAATAAATCCCTAAAGCTATTTACAATGTTTATAAGTAATGGAAGTGGTCTGAGCTCTTTTTACCCAGTAGAAATAAGTTTTACTTTGTGTGATTTGATATACAGATGTTTTTAGATAAGAGATTTTCGGTCATATAGGCATATGCTTTTACTGATTACTTTAAAACCTTTTTATTGATAGCGAAATAATAATAATAAAAACTATGCATATTTGCACTATGAAATATTTCACTAATTTCATATTTTTCAACAAGTCAACAAGGTTGCATTGGCTCAGATACCATATCGTACTCACCATAAGGTACTGTATCTATTTCCCTTTTGCCAAAGATAAATTTCTATACATGTATATACGTGCAGCCCAATTATACACTTACTATTATTTTAAATATAAAGTTATTAGAGTACTTGCTTACAGGGAATCTATAATAAATCAATCCCTTCTTACACTCATCGTGAGGTGTAGCAGTCACAAAAAAAAATAACTTAAAAAGGATATACGGTTAAATACATTTTTAGATATTCAGCATGAGATATCATATTTACCGAATATAATAAGCGTATGTACGCATACATATATATACATGCATATTTATATTTGACGAATTTCAGGAATAACAACAACAGCAAAACGAATAGCAACAACAACAACAACAACAAAAAAAAATCTCATTGCAATCTTTGTTGAAAATACTAGAATTTGAAATAGAAAAAAATTGACTCAAAAGATTTAAGTAAAAGCTTTATCATTTATGCCCGTAATAACTGTAAATTCAATATACGTATGCGAGAGACTCTCTCTCTTTTTTAAATGATTAATAATAATAACAATATATATATATTTAATCGGAAATATCAAAGTTAATTATTTCAATATTAATAAAATATCCTAAAACAAACTTATATCTGCGTCTTCATTCTTCTCCTCTGGGCTCTGAGTGGGCGTCAAGTTAACTGGCTGTGCTGTGAGGATTTCATCTATTTAGGCAATAGGCAACGAGGCTTTCGTCCTTTTCATGGGCGGCTGGAACTGGCACATGGCTTGGGACAGAGAAAGGGCGGTGCACTGGCTGGTTGTCTACCCCACGGTCATTTTACTAGACTCTCTGGTAGATTGCTTCATATCTTCCTTTTTTATATGTCTAATAATAATTAGGACTATTAATAAATTTTCATATGCTGTTTCGAATGGTTATTCGAATCCACAAAAGACAAGAGTTCTTAAAAGAACTGTATAATGGATTTGTTCTTAAGAATGTCACTAATAGTCCTGTTCATAAATTAATCTCTAAGTAGCTGGTTGCTTGGAGGATTCTGGAGCCAAAAAAGTGAATGACTTGCCCAGAATGACTGCCAAAGAAAGAATGAATCTCACAGCACCGACTAAACTATATCAATCCCACTAGCCCTCTGAGAAGTATGAATCAGCCAATCCTTTCAATTTATCTTATCATTTAGATTATAACATTCCTTACAATTTTTCCGATTAAACTCTACATTTTAAGTTTATTACAATGACGTCCATCTTGAATAAACCAGACCACTTGCTTACAAAATCAATTCAAAAGAATTTTTAAAAAGATAACAGTTTAATTATAGCATTATCAAACCTTTTGCTTTTGATCAGATTTTGCAAAAGCAATTAACATTACTTGCTTATGGAATAAAATTACAATCTTTAGAAAAGTAATTAAAAAAAATATATACACGTATGTTGGAAAAGTTTTTCAAAAAAAAACCAAATACATATAATGACATATCATAAAAAATATACAAAAAGGAAAAACAAAAATAAAAAAATACATGAGTTTATTATACGTGTACAATATTTAAATTTGTGTGTGTGGGTATTCTACTGCTCAGACCGAACCTCCATTATTAATCTAGCACATTTTTATATTTGTTGTGCTTAATACAGACTTTGTGCAAGGCCATTTGATAATGCCTGGCACAATATATATATATATGAAAGATAATGCCTGGCACAATATATATATATAGGAAAGATCAGGAGGATTTGAACAAATCTCTATAGATAAGTATACAAAATTTCTACTGAATGGTGCAATTGCCAAATAGATCAGTTGGTTAAAGAGTTACCTTAAAATTTGTTATTCAATAATCTAAACATGTAAGTTTGACTCCTATGCTAATATTGTTACTGGTCAGACTAGAAATACCTGAAGAAATGGAGAACAATACCATTTAAAACATTGTGTAATTACTAATCTGTGTTGTCTATTTGTGTATTATTACACACAAGATGCTTGTATTTGAAAAATTTAAATAAAGTTTAAAATTTTTATACATTCAGCTCTTAATAATAGATAATAGTTCAACATAATATCACATCAAATATTTGAAGGTAGTCTAATCCTTATGTACATAGTACAAGAGAACAATTTCAACTAAATAGACATAGAAAAAAGGATAATTTCAACTAAATAATATATAAATATTAGCAGAAACTGCAGTAGTATTATGATGATATTTTCTACTATTATTTTCTTAATGGCCCCTAAATTCAGGTCTTGAATGAATCAGGTAATTATCAAATAGAACAAATACACTTTCACATGTAGTCAAACTACATGTAAACCTATTCATGGAATAAACAAGTTTGAATACATTACTAAGATAATTCATAAGCTGTATTCCTAAAGAATCTAATTAATTTTAAATTTATATTAATGCCAATGTCTTTTGTTAAATAAAAGATAATCATTTTTATCTGACCTTGTTACATAGTAATAAATTATCTTAGTAACATATTTAGTCTTATGTGGTTCTTGCTTATATTTATATTTTTAGCATTATATATTTAATAACTGTAAAATTATTTATATACTCATTAAAAATCATCTGAATTTCATCTAAATTGTAAGCTGGCCTTTTAATATAAAAACTAAGTCACCATTTGATGAAAAGTTTTAGCCTTTTTGAGTATCAATGCTTGATTAATTATTATAAAACAATCCAAAGATTAAAAAAAAGTGATAATTTTTTTATCTGACAAGATACATTGGCATTAATAAAACAAAAAGGTGGACATTATTTACAAACTTATTTAAATGATTCTTTGAAAATCTACTTATGAATTATTTTACTTATGTATTTGAATGTATTGTTCTGAGAATAAGTCTATGTTCTTAGCATTACTTGACTTGATAAATTATTTGCATTCTCATTAAAAATTACTAAAATTTAAATTTGAATGTATATATTTAAAAATCTATTATGTATTGCTCTTTTTCAAATGAAGGAATAAAAATATTAGACAAAAACAAATGAATTCCCAAAATGCATTTCTGATAAACCATGTCATTTGTTCCAAATTATCAAACCCTCTCAAATGATTTCAACATCATAATAGGAAAAATAAATATGTAAAAAAAGATTCAAATATACATATATTTAGTAATTAGTTTCGAACCAGTAACCACCTAAACATTCACAGTAAATATAGCAACCAATATTTCTAACTGCTGTAGTATACATTTGTAAGAAAAAAGATACTGTCGTGTATTGATTGGAATATATAATAACAGATTTATAAACCTCTACCTGAGTTTAGAATCGGTATCTGGACTAATATTAATTTAATAATTTTAGCATAATAAATAGTTATTAAAATATTAATATATTCACCTAAAATAATAAACGCTAAAGCTGTACAGAAATGGTTTATATATATATAAAGCATTTGCGATAACTTGATGATTTGGGACAATTAAAGAATATAGTTAAACAAAATGTGTTATTTACATTTTTTTTCTTTTGATCTTATTTATTTCATTGAAAGAGTAATATTTAATATGTTTTAAAATATATGTAATATATACTTTAAAGACAAAGAAGTTGAAATTACGTCATACATGATTGTAATTTATAACATTAGTTATATCGATTTTGAACTAAGTTTGAAGCTACATTTGTTAATATTAGTGTAAAATTTCCTAACCTAATTAAATATATACTTTAAAAGTAAACACGTGTGGAAACACAGAAGTTAAAACAATACAGTGCATGAGTAAAATTTGTAATAGCTGACATATCAGCCTTTAACTGAGATTAAAGTTGAAGTTAACGCCCATTTTTTTATTTTAATTCATAGTTATTAATAGCACTTACATATTTGCCTAACAACATGTTAAATTGCAATTAATTAAGCTTGTATAAGAGTTGCATATTTATCAAGTTGCAACAAAATTAAATTAAATTTATTTTTAAATTTAAACTCAATGGTTAGAATATTTTAATTATTGATTCTGTGTTCTAAATATGCTGCTGTAATTAAAATTTAATTAACTAATTAATTTAGTTTTGTTTATTTTATATTTTTATTAAATAAAAAATGGGGGAAATGGTTACAAAGTAAAAGAATAATCTATTTAGGGAACTATATTCAAAACATGCAGTTTTGAAAATATTTATAATATTATAATGTGAAAAGGTGACAAATTACATAATCTTAATTTGTGCATCAGTGACTTTTTATATTTTGACTTGTTAGCAGTCTTCTTCAGGACTGTAAATGACAATCTGAAATTTTAATAATGTTTATAGAATATTCATTATTTATAGAAAAGAAACATGCAATGATAAGTAAATTGCAATTTCAATCAATTTCATATGTACAATATTACATTAAAAAGCATTTTCACCATCTTTCAATTACCATATAATTAAAAATTTGTTAATATAACAATAACTTATTTTATGATGGTCAAAAAGTATACCATGCATTAAATATAACAGTTTTGTGGTTTACTGTGCAGATCAGTACTTCAATAATATGATAAACAATATCTTGTATTAAAAAAAACGAATAAAGGTAAGTTATTTATTTCAAGGCAAAGCCATCCATTGGATAACACAAAAAATAATAATGAATGAGTCCAAACAAGAACAGCTAATATTTATATAAAGGTTGGTTTAAATATATATACTGTTTTTTTTCAATTTCAATGACTAATGTTTAGATGACTAAGCAGGGTAAATATGGACTATCTGTCCAGATAGCATATGATTATAGTAAGCATATATTTTGACAACTACTGCCAAACTTATTTCAATTAGTATAGCTCAACTATATTAAATATTATTTAAAATAATTATTCTAGAACCAATTATATAGACATGATAGTTAATTGACTCAAGTTGTGGATCAGGTCAAATTCTCAGACTAGTTTGGGCTATTGGCTTTCATCAGAAATGAAAATTCATTGCAAATGCTCATTCACAGTCCCCATTATCTCTATTATATTATTCAAGGTAATTACTTTAAATTTTCAAGTGCCTATAAGTAGCATATTTAATATATGATATCTGATCTAGTTTCAGTTGAAAATTAGACAAGCAAATTTGCTTGTATTCAGAACACTAACATGTTTGAAATATTCAAGATATTAGCTTAAATAGCATAACATAAATAAATATAATTTATCTAAACCACTTTAAAATATTACAGTAAAGTAAAGGAAATAGTGATTTTGGTAAAAATAAGTAAATATAGCTTCTATGCAGATGTATGCAAGCTAGTCTTCCTGGTAGATAAAGATTAATAGTCAGAAACTAATTTGGAGACCTGAGGTTTGTTAATTTTTTATGCATAGAGTAGATCCCTTTAGAGAAAGAAAAAATAAAATCGATTTCTATAAAAGCAGTTCCTAGACATATAACTCTAGAGCCATTTACTGTAATCCTGTGTAATCAATGTCATGTGATATTGATGTTAAATACTTACTCATAATTAAATTTATAAGTGTGGTCTAGGGAAGTCATGTGTTGCTTTGTTTTAACTAATACAAATATCAAGTTGTATATAACACTATAAACAAATGCCATATTTGATCTTCATCTTTATATGGCATTAATAATAAAGACATTAAAGCTATTTATATAATTCAGTTACTGCATCGAATTAGACAATTTTAAAGCATTAAACTTTCCTATAATTGAAGTTCAGTTGATCAAAAGAGTTTCAAAGCAGTAGTTATAAAGGTAAAAAAATATGATTGTGAAATATCTTTGTGAACTTCAGTAATAGCAGGGAAGGTGCCTATATGTTAGGGAGTTAACCCTACTCTCAGTTCATCTTATATATATATATATATATATATAGTAAAAATAATAAATTTAATGGTAATAAACTATTATAAACAATCCTTAAATCTGCAAAAGTACTTTCCGTTAATTTCTTAAACCTGCCTCAACTGCCATTAAATTAAAAATAAAAAAGCAAAAGCAAAGGTCATCAATTCAAATCTCATGAATCTCATATTTTAATGTTAGCAGCTTTTCTATTTATTAACTGCATTTTATTCCTATTTATAAAAATTGCCTTTTTAATTTTCATTTTATTATGGTTTGTCTCTTCATGAAGAATTTTCACATTTTCAAAATCAAATTTAAATTTATATTTACGTGTTTTTTCATGATCAAAAAAAACTGAAGGGGACATTAAATCACCATTATTTCTTACTTTTTACACACACATACACACACACACATATATATATATATATATATTATTTATATTATATATATAAATTAAAATTTACCCCAAATCCAAAACTCATCCAGACTAGCCAAGAAAAAAATCAAATCAAAAACACAAACAATGGTTTCACTGCTACAAACAGACTTCTCAAGTGTAAAGAACTACAAAACAACACCATATTTATATTAAACATTACCCATAAATCCACTTACTTCCCATTCACCCTTAATATTAAAAGAACTTTTAAATAAGTTAATTGCTTCAGAATAATAAATTTTCAATAATAAAGATTCTTTAATGCTTTTTTTATTTCATTTCTCTCAAAGAAGACAACTTTAACTTCATCAAACTTTTTTAAATATTAAGGGTGGATGGGAAGTAAATGGATGTGTGGGTAACATTTAATATAAATATGGTGTTGTTTTGTAGTTCTTTACACTTGAGAAGTCTGCTTGTCGCAGTGAAGCTCTTGGTTGTGTTTTTGATTTTATTTTGTCTTGGCTAGTATGTTGAGTTGTTGAGTTTTGGATTCTGGGATAAATTTTAATTATTTATTGTCTAGTTTAGCTATATATATATATATATATATATATATATATATATATATATATATATATATAATCTAAGATAAAGATTTGAATGCCTTTTCTTGTAGTAGCATTTATCATAATAAAAAAAAAGCTTGTTTATAGCATTAGCATGCTCTTAAGTTTATATATATATATATTCCTAAAATAAATTAATACTTAAACAATACCAATATTAATTACAATCAGTAATCTCAATCTGTTGATCAATACCACCTCTTTTTTACAATAATATTGGATGCCCACCTTTAACTGAACATTCAAAAAATATAGTTTTTGATACAATTTCGTCTATTGAATCTAGTAATTTGAGTGATGAGCAGAAAGTTGGTATTCAATCGATTTTGAATAAAAGTTTAAAAAGGAAAGAAAAATTTGTTATTAATCCTGCTGAGATTAAACATCTTAAAAATAGGTTAATTGCTAATGATGTAATCATTTCTTGTGAAGACAAAGCTGGTAGGTTTGTTATTATGAAAGGAGATGATTTCAAAGAGAAAATGGATAGAGAATTAAATAATGGTAAATATATGTTGTTAGATAAAAATCCAGGTAATTTGATTAAAAGAAAATTGATAGATATTATGAAGAAAATGGTTAATTTAAAAATTTTTAATAGAGTAGATTATTTAAAATGCTATCCTAATGATTTTACATCAGCTAAGATGTTTGTGAATATTAAAATTCATAAAGATGGTTTTCCTTTAAGATTTATTTTTGATTTTACAGGTAGTGTTGTAGAGGGTATTTCTAGATTCTTGAATAATTTTTTAAAACAATTTGTTGATTTTGGTCAGTACACAGTTTCTTCTTCTTTTGAGGCTTTTGATAAGATTAATAATTTTAAAATGGAAAGTAATTGGGTAGTTGGAAGTTTAGATATTGAAAATATGTATCAGTCTGTTAATAGGTTAAGCAGTATTGATGTTCTTTTGTCTGTATTGATTAAGAAAAGTTCTTTATCAAAAAATAAAATTAAGGTAATTAAAGATTTGCTTTTGTTATTGGAAGATTCTATGTATTTTACTTATAGAGGTAATTTTTATAAGATTAAGGAAGGGTGGATAATAGGTTATATTATTTCTCCTTTAGTATGTTCAGTTTATATTAGTTTTATGGAAGAGGAAATTATTATTAAAAAGAATTGTTTATATGTAAAATTATTTGTCAGATATGTTGATGATTGTTTATTTGTAGTTGAGAATGATAAATTGAAGGAATTTGTAAATGAGTTTAATTGTTTTGATCCTTCTATAAAATTTGTGTTAGAAGAAGGGGGGTTAGATTTTGGTAAGTTAAAATTTTTAGATCTTTTGGTGATTAGAAATATAGAAACTAATTGTTTATTGTGCAGTCATTTAGTTAAAAGTAAAGAATTAAGATCTATAATTAAACCTGATAGCTATCAGTCTGTATCTCATAAAGTATCTGCTTTAAGGAATTATTGTCATAGGAATATTAAATTAAATAATTCTAGTGGGGTAGCTTTGTTTCAGAAATATCAATTTTATAAAGATTATTTGAGTGTTGGATACTCTGATAAATTTGTTAAAAGTATTTTATTTAATAGTAATATTTGTAAGGATGTAAAGGTTAAAGAAAAATATGATTTTATTTCTTTGCCATTTAAATTGTCTTCTTATAAAATTGTGTGTAGAAATAGTAAATTGTTTGGAAATAAGAAAATTGCTTGGAAAAGGGGTGTTACATTGAATAATTTATTAAATAATACAAAAGAAGTTTTTGATAGAAAGACTATTCCTGGTGTGGTATATTTTATTCCTTGTTTATTTTGTAAGAAGGTTTACATAGGTCAGAGTAGTTTGAGTTTAAATGAAAGAATAAAGGTTCATAAAAGTAGAGTTAAAAATAGATATCTTAGTTCTGCTTTGTATGTCCATGAAAAAGATACAGGCCACACTATTGATTTTGATGAAGCTAAGGTTGTCTTCTTTGAGAGAAATGAAATCAAAAGAAGAATTAAAGAGTCTTTATTATTGAAAATTTATTATTCTGAAGCAATTAACTTATTTAAGAGTTCTTTTAATATTAAGGGTGGATGGGAAGTGAATGGATTTGTGGGTAGTTTTTAATAGTATATATATAATGTGTGGTTTTTTTGTAGTTCTTTACACTTGAGAAGTCTGCTTGTAGCAGTGAAACCTTAGGTTGTGTTTTAATATTATTTTTATGCTGGTCTGGTTTAATTTTAGATTTGGGGTAGTTTTGATGATATATATATATATATATATATATATATATATTATTTGGTATTTTCACATTTATTTAAAATATAAAGGTTGCCTTTTGATTTTGCTCAATATCATGAATGTATTAAAAATTATATTTAATATTTTAACATGTATGAAAAAACTTTAGTATTATCTTTGATTTATTATCATGTACAATGTAATAATTAGTAATATAATCATTCTATATATGCGTGTGTGTGTGAGTGTGCAATATTGTGGAAGGAAACTCGTTTTCACATATGACTATTGAATTGACACACTCCCCATTAATAAATGTTTTAAAAGATAGAAGTTTCTAGTATTAGCGCTTCTTTTTTTAAAAAAATAAACGACTATTGACAATGTCTAAATTAAGGCTCAAACTGATTATGAGCCTCATTTTTAAATAGACAAATTACTTGCACAAATTCAGTTTATATATCACAGAAAAAAGAAAATTTCTCATTTTTAACTACTTGCAATACTGAATCTTGGTAGCTTAGATATATGTAAATAATTAATAAATATAGTGATTATATATATATGTAATATAGTGGCAGAAAATAAGACTTCACACATGCTCTATAGAATTGACATGTACTTCCTGATCAATAAATATTTTGCTTAGTCTTTAAATAAACCAACATCTATTGATTATCTATTGACTGCCCAAGTAATTTGTCTATTCGAAAGTTAGGCTCAAAATAATATCAAGCCCTAATTTAGGCATGGTCAATAAATGTCGGTTTATTTAAAAAATAAGTGATAAACATAAGATCCACCTTTACTTTTAAAACTTTTATCGATAAAGGAAATCAACAGAACATGTCAAGAACATTTTTTTTAATAATATTATATATAATATCAATTATTACATTTATTCAAACTAATTAGATTTAGTGTCACAGGTAGTTAAAAATGAGAAACGTCTCTTTCTTATGTTAACTTGAGCAAGTAATTTGCCTATTCGAAAATGAGACTCCTAATAACATCACAAGCCCCAATTTACGCAAAACAAATAGATGTTGATTTATTTAAAAAATAAGCTCTAAGCATAGAAACCGCCTCAGCTTTTAAACCTTTATTGATGAAGAAGTGCATGTCCATTCTATAGAGTATGCATGGAGATTAGTTTTCTTGCATAATATTACTATGTCTAATGGTAAACATGAACATTATAAAAGATCCATTTCAATAAAATTCTACGTTTTTTGGTACTGCGAATTTTTAGATTTTTAAAAATAGATGTTTTATCTTCTCACTATAAATTCAAATGCCCCGAAGATTAAAAAATATGGGAGGGGGGATCAATCTCAGTGCAGTTAAGATTAATTAATTTATAAGAATTTAGTAGACATTGTTTCTTTAATTTTATTTGTTGAAATGTGTATATATTCGGAAATTTATTTATAGTGAAATTGTAATTATAAATTTATTTGTAAATAATATTTACTAAGACTGTAACCTCAAGAATATTCTTCCAAAGCGTAAGCTTGTGGTTAAGACCTGTAGAGGTCCCTACTGTCACATTTTTACACACATATTCTTGAGATTACAGCCTTATAAATATTATAGTGAAAATGTTAAAGATGACCTTCGAAATTTTCTTTGGGCAATATAATCTCTTCTTTAATAAAATATTAATGATAAGCATTAGTGTGTTTATCTGAAGGGATTATTGACAAAGTTTTGAGTGCTATAAATTTTCAAGTTGTAAATCAAATTATAATAATAAGTTTTATTAACCATATTCTATCAGTAATTTGAATAAGATTTTTAAAATAATTTTTTTGATTAAGTCTTTTAAAACATTATAAATAAATGTTAAATTCTCTGACTAGAAGCAGTTTGCAGAGATTAGGCAATAAAGTATTATCATCATCATTAGTTCCTTTGGTGCAATGGCAGGGTGGTAGGTTCTGGGGCACACAGACCCATAGATTGTAGCCCAATGCTGTCACTTTCTGATGCTTGAACTTCTTATGAAATCCTGAATAATAAACCATCCAATTACTATATTTTGCTTCAGTGATAGAGTGCCAAGCTGTGGACTTTCAGAATACATGGGCCACACCTCAGTTCTGTCATTTATGATGCTTGGAACTTTGTTTGAACTCCTGACTAATAAACCATTCAATTACTATAATCTTTCCAGTTCCCATCATGCTTTGCTGCAGTGGTAGACTCTGAGGCTCAATGTCTATGGATCCCAGCCAAGCCCTGTCATTTATAATGCTTGAACTTCATATGATTTCTGAATAAGAAACCATTCAAATACTGTAGTCTGTCTCAGCTCCCAGCATGCTTTGCTTCAGTGGCAGACTAGCAGCTTGTGGAGTTCAAATCTTTTGTTACAACAAAGCTGTGCCATTTAGGATGCTTGAATTTCTTATGAAATCCTGAATAATAAACCATTCAATCACTATACTCTTTCTGAGTTACGATCATGCTTTACTATAGGGGTAGAATAAAAGAACTCTATGACGTATGGTCCATAAATTGCAGTCCATCTCTTTCACTTCTAAACTTCTTAAAAATTCCTAAATAATAAGCCATTCAATCACTATATTCTTTCTGAGTTCCCAACATGCTTTGCTGGAAAGATAAAGTAGCAGAGTGCATGTCAAGGTCCTTGGATCACATCCAGATTTATTATTTATGATGCTCGAAACTTCTTATGAATTCTGAATAGTAAATTATTCAATTACTATTTTTTTCTACAGTGGTAGCATGGCTGACTATGGAGCTTGTGGTGCACAAAATAGCACTCCAGCCCTTTCACTTCTGCTCTTTGAACTTTTTATGAACTCCTGAATTAGATATTCAATTGCTATTTTCTTTCTGGGTTCCCAGCATGCTTTGCTGCAATGGTAAAGTGGCATATTGTGGAGGTCAAGGTCTATGGATTACAGCCTTGCCCTGGCATTTATGATAACTATATGAATTTTGAATAATCCATTCAATTACTATAGTCTTTCTGAGTTCACAACATGCTTTGCTGCAATGGTAATGTGGCAGACCCTGAAACTCAAGATGCATGAATCACCAGTGTTTTGTACTTCCAATGCATGAACTTTTTATAAACTCCCTGGAAATAAGCATTTCATTTATATGTATCGATAATATCCCCTTAACATTATAAAGATATTGTACTTATTTTAAAATATCTTTTAATAACTATGGTTTAATGTAGTGGTAAAATGGTTAATACTAAAATTTAAAGTCCATGGATCATAGCTATTTTTGTCACTTCCGGTATTCAAACCCTTATGCTATGCAATAAATCATTTAATTATTTATTTTTAACAACTATCATTTGTACAATCAAATTACAACAAATATCTTCATATAAGTGTAGAATACTTTTATTTAAAAATAAAAAGATGTAGAAACATTAAAAGACTGAAGGTAGACAGTGAAATTGTTGCTTCATTAGTAATAAAATACTAATTTAGTGACCAATATTAAACTCGGATTTTATCATGTGGAAAGACATTGCGTAGTTAAGCATTTAAAATAGAAATTTTCTTATTTCACAATAAATACATTTGACATCTTATGTGTAAAGAAATCGACATCCAAATGACTTTCATTTTCTTTGAGTTAACTTAGGCATAAATAAGCCACTTAAATCAAGACCCATGAATACAAATAAGGTGAACTGACAAAAACGTGAAGAAATATAAAGTTGATTTAACTAGTTTTTAAAAGATAGCTGTATGTTTTATAATGTCATATACCTATATGCCACCTTTTGAAAAATTATTATCTATCTTATAACCACCACGAAAATGACGTCTTTTTTTCAGTAATTCTTTCATCTCTCATAATCCGTAACTGAATTTAATTGCTCTGTTAGGTTTTTATGTAACTATATATTAATCAAATAAACTTTTCATAGTTTTACTAAATATATACCCTCCTATATTATGACTGGTTCACTTAAATATTTTGTACTTACATAAAATTAAACTTCTATCTGCTTCTATCTACTTTCATATATTCTTTTCATTTAGAAGGATTAAGAGTTGAATGAATATATATATATATATATATCAGGTTTTTTCGTATATATATGCTGTAAACACTGATTACAACAGTGTTAAATTTCCACCAATAGAAAAGCAGGTAGGTATACAGAATTGAATAAAAGTCAGAAAATTTTCAGAGTAATATCTTGTTTTAGAAATTCTCCCAAATAGAAGATAGTTGCCATATGACATTATTGACACAATTTGGTCTTTTTAGTATATCAGTGATTTCTTTGAACTTACATTGATAGGGTGTTACATTTGGATACAATCCTGGTATTAGAGACATTACAATTTTTGATCTGAATCCATAGCATGGAGTGAGAATGCTGCTGATGATGAGTTTTGCTTATCTGCATTAGCATGTTAATCTCTTCTAGTACTGGTGCAATGATTTTTTTATATCTGTAACACCTCTACAACCATCTTTACAAGATTCTAATCATCCCCCATTTGAAGGTTTGCATGATCAAGCTGAAACATTGGTATTTTTACAATCATACATGGATGAATTTGCAAATATTATATCACTTATATTTGTAACCCTGAAAATCTTCAGATGTATATATAAATTGTATACTAATAAAATGGTAATTAATTTTGTCCCCAAGCTTTCTTTAAGTACATGCATGCCTTATGCAGTTACATACTTTAAATATTTAACCCAAAACTGTTGAAATATTAATATGTCTACATCATAGGTTGCAACATAAAATGTCACAATGTATTTTAACTCACAGTGAAACAATCATTAAACATTAAATTTTGTTTTAAAAGTGAGAAAAATTGTTACTGACATATTTGAAATGATTCACACTGTGTATGGCAGTAAAACCATGAATCACAAAAACACTTTCAAGTAGTTTTCAAGGCTTGTGAAAGCAGGGGAAATATTGGTTCTAATAGATGATAGTATGAAACATATTGTCACATCTCACATCATAACTCATGATCCAGAGGATTTGACATCTCAGAATATTTGTGGTGTATAGATAAACAATGTTACTACATAAAATTTGTATCCATTTACATATGGCATAGCATGTGGTTTACAGAGAGAAAGTTATGTTGTGTATAAAGTGGAAAATTTTTTCTTACCATTTTTCAGAGCACACAGCTTCAGAACAGACCACATCCTTACAATAATAAATGCTCACCATAGCAACCTATCATCATAGTTGATATAGGATGATAAACATATTTATGTGTTGTAAGGTTTGGCCCATTCTCAAATAGTGTTTATCTGGATATCACTATTGAAATCAGAAAATTATTTCAAATATTTTACACATACAGAAAATTATATTACCAGAGATCTGTGGCCAAGGCAACACTACAATTAGGTAGAAAATGTAAATCCTATTTACTATCTAATTGTAAAGTTACTGCTGATATTTTATTGCTTTGTTTAATCATGAAGACTGTGGTGTAATTTACATGTACTAATCAGTTAGCTGATGCCACTTTTTATTGATTACACCTTATAGATATTAACATATGTACAAAAGAAAATTTAGTTTTCTCAGTCATCACTTCATAATCTATAATATCAAGAATGAGTGCTTATAAAGAATGTTAACAATAATAAAAGTTTAAGCTGAGGGATTGCACAACTGAGGTAGATTATAGATTGCCAAGCTTGTTCATGATGTGCCTGGGTAAGAACTTGGGAGAGTATAAGTAGAACTATTGGCACTTATATATATATATATATATATATATATATATATATATATATATATATATATATATATATATATATATATATATATATAGTAATGGGCACATATGTACATTACATTGGTTTTTATTAGTAAACATGAAAAAAATAAAAGTTCGCAAATAAAAACTTCTTTTTTAAGAATTAAAAATTGAAAATTAAAAAATTATCTTAAACTCGTATATATATATAAAATCGCACAGATAAAAAAAATTATTAAAATAAAACTTTATTAAAAATAGAAAAACTAAATCTTTCAACAAAAAGATTTAGAGATAAAAATATATCTTTAAGTTGGAAAACACATTAATTAATCAGGAAATGGAAATGATTGTTTTAATTAGTTAAATGTAAACTAGCCCTTGGGCAGTTAAAATGTATAAGCAATGGTCAGATAGCAAATGAGAGAAATCCATCAGGAAATCGGACCTCAATGGAAGGATCATCATCATAGATGACGTAATGTCAATTGAATCCTTAAAATTAATATAAAATAAAAAGTTTGGAAGCTATTAGAAGAGAGATGTGACTATATGTGTTAGTGTGAAGTTGAAGGAGAAGGGATTGAAAAGATGTACTCTTCAATCCCTTCAGTTTTGTTAAAAAAAAAGAAATGACATCGTTTTTTCTACATTAAGGACCAACAGTAAAAGACCTCCGGATAAATAAAAAACAATGGCTAACTGGATACCAATATCTTCAGGATGGCATGGGAATTCCCTTTTCAAAATTATAAACAACTACAAAGTATGGACCTTTCAAAACCATAGGAACTTTAGATAATTCATGAACATTAAATTAAAAACTTTCTGTATTTAAAATAATTGAAATAGATTCCTAACTGACCAAACTAAATTATTTATTAATTAGTTATAATTTTATTTGATGTATTTCTTTTTTGTAAAATCATTTCCATTTTTTTTTCATTCTTTAAGTTTTATTTATGATTTTTGTTTTGTGATAAATAAAATTATATAAATGTTAAACTTAAGTCGGGCATGAATGGCTATATAGATTTGTAAAGTCATATTAGAGAAGGGTAATCTTAGGTTATTTGTTTCGTAGTTGCATTAGGTCAATGGATTGCATATATTGGTGTAATTAGTAGATGTAGTATGAGGTTCGCTATGGGCAGAATCGCTTTATACGCTGCACACACTCATTTTGCCTATGGGAGGAATTATAAGATGGAGACCGCATAGAGTTTTTTTTTGCTCTTATCATCAGATAGATGTAGTATTCCTATCTGACGAGAAGCAATTTCTTCTCTTAACCTAATTGTGCTGTCGTATTTCATATTACATTGAACACATCGAGATATCAGATGGATTGATGCCGGTTCAGCTGCAAACTTTTGGCCTAAGGTTAAATAAGGATAGAATATTTTCTTTCAAATGCAAATCTATGTAGTCATTTATACTCGACACTCTAAATAAAAATGCATTAAATTTAAGTTGGGTATGGACATTGCATGGATTCATTATCAGTTAATTATGTTTTTGGTTTTCATATTTGATCAAAATATATAGACATTCGGTAAATAATGATACCTTACGGTGAGTATCTAAAATGTATTTATTCGGATATCTTTTAAGTTATTGGTGTCTCTGCAGTATCTTATGATGAATACCATTGGGTTTCTTGTATTCCCTATGCAATTGACGGTATCAATGACTTTGTATTTTGATTGTTTATGTTTATTTTGAAATGTTTTTTAATCGTGTAATCTATGTAACCGATCTATACTCAAGATTTTAAAACAAACTTTTATAAACCCATCTGTGCGAATTTATAATAGTATAAAAAATAAAAATGTAAATTAAAATCTAATATCAAGTTAAAATTATAAAGTAAAAGTAATGTTAAAATGATTCAAAATTTATATGTGCGTTAATAAATGTTTGTGTATATAATTACTGGCAGTGGCTTATTTTATTCTTTTTTTATATTTCTTAGATAGGAATTTAATATAAAATATAAATATCTGCTGTTACACTGAGCTAGTGACAATGGGCTAATGACTGGAATCAACCAATATAAAATAAATATTTTTTTTAAACATACGTATCTGCCTACTATATAAATTTTTCTAGGTTCAAATGCCTAGATGGTGCCCTATAGTGCAGATTACGTTAAGTCTAACTTCTCCGGATCGTTATAATTGGTGCCCAACGTGTAATCTATGTAACTGATCTATACTCAACATTTTAAAAACACATTTTATAAATCCGTCTGTGCGAACTTATAATATTTAAAATGTAAATTTATAAAAATTAAAATGTAAATTAAAATCAAAGTTAAAAATGTAAATTAAATTTTAAAATGTTTATAACGATCCGGAGAAGTTATACTTAACGTAATCTGCACTACAGGGTGCCATCTAGGCATTTGAACCTAGAAAAATCTATATAGTAGGCAGATACGTAAGTTCAAAAAAAAATTATTTATTTTATATTGGTTGATTCCGGTCATTAGCCCATTGTCACTAGCTCAGTGTAACAGCAGAGATTTATATTTTATATTAAATTTCTATCTAAGATATATAAAAAAAGAATAAAATAAGCCACTGCCAGTAATTATATACACAAACATTTATTATCGCACATATAAATTTTGAATCATTTTAACAGAACTTTTACTTTATAATTTTAACTTGATTTTAGATTTTAATTTACATTTTTATTTTTTATACTATTATAAGTTCGCACAGATGGGTTTATAAAAGTTTATTTTAAAATGTTGAGTATATTTCGGTTACATAGATTAAACATAAATTATCAAAATACAAAGTCATTGATATCGTCAATTGCATAGGGAATACAAGAAACCCAATGGTATTCATCATAAGATACCGCAGACACACCAATAACTTAAAAGACATCCGAATAAATACATTTTAGATACCTACCATAAGATATCATTATTTACCGAATGTCTATATATTTTGATCAAATATGAAAACCAAAAACATAATTAACTGATAACGAATCCATGCAACGTCCATACCCAACTTAAATTTAATGCATTTTTATTTAGAGTGTCGAGTATGAATAGACTACATAGATTTGCATTTGAAAGAAAATATTCTATCCTTATTTAACCTTAGGCCAAAAGTTTGCAGCTAAACCAGCATCAATCCATCTGATATATTGATGTGTTCAATGTAATACGAAATATGACAGCACAATTAGGTTAAGAGAAGAAATTGCTTCTCATCAGATAGGAATACTACATCTATCTGACAATAAGAGCAATAAAAAAACTCCATAGGAAGGAACTGTGGTCTCCATCTTATAATTCCTCCCATAGGCAAAATGAGTGTGTGCAGCGTATAAAGTGATTCTGCCCATAGCGAACCTCATACTACATCTACTAATTACACCAATATATCCAATCCATTGACCTAATGCAACTATGAAACAAATTACCTAAGATTACCCTTCTCTAATATGACTTTACAAATCTATATAGCCATTCATGCCCGACTTAAGTTTAACATTTATATAATTTAATTTAACGCAAAACAAAAATCATAAATAAAACTTAAAGAATAAAAAAAAAAAATGGAAATGATTTTACAAAAAAGAAGTACATCAAATGAAATTATAACTAATTAATAAATAATTTAGTTTGGTCAGATAGGAATCTATTTCAATTATTTTAAATATGGAAAGTTTTTAATTTAATGTTCATGAATTATCTAAAGTTCTTACGGTTTTGAAAGGTCCATACTTTGTAGTTGTTTGTAATTTTGAAAAGGGAATTCCCACACCGTCCTGAAGATATTGGTATCCAGTTAGCCATTGTTTTTTATTTATCTGGACGTCTTATACTGTTGGTCCTTAATGTAGAAAAAAAGATGTCATTTCTTTTTTTTTAACAAAACTGAAGAGATTGAAGAGTGCGTCTTTTCAATCCCTTCTCCTTCAACTCCGCACTAACACATATAGTCACATCTCTCTTCTAATAGCTTCCAAACTTTTTCTTTTATATTAATTTTAAGGATTCAATTGACATTATGTCATCGATGATGATGATCCTTCCATTGAGGTCCGATTTCCCGATTGATTTCTCTCATTTGCTATCTGACCGTTGCTTATACATTTTACTGCCCAAGGGCTAGTTTACATTTAACTAATTAAAACAATCATTTCCATTTTTTGATTAATTAATGTGTTTTCCAACTTAAAGATATATTTTTATCTCTAAATCTTTTTGTTGAAAGATTTAGTTTTTCTATTTTTAATAAAGTTTTATTTTAATATTTTTTTTTAATCTGTGCGATTTTATATTTATACGAGTTTAAGTTGATTTTTTAATTTTCAATTTTAATTCTTAAAAAAGAAGTTTTTATATGTGAACTTTTATTTTTTTCATGTTTACTAATAAAAAACAATGTAACATACGTATGTTCCCGTTACATATCAGTAAACTTGCTTAAAAAAATTAAACAAAAAAAAATATTTTACTTAGGGTTATTAATTACGGTATATGATTAACGAAGACATTTACAAAAACATCCGTTAGTAATTTTATAAAAAGTCTATATACAAAAAAAAATGTTGACCATCGCTTTCTATGAACCACTACATTTACGCCTCCTCCCC
Organism: Epiperipatus broadwayi; assembly: GCA_028023455.1. Taxonomy (NCBI): domain Eukaryota; kingdom Metazoa; phylum Onychophora; class Udeonychophora; order Euonychophora; family Peripatidae; genus Epiperipatus; species Epiperipatus broadwayi. The sequence goes on from JAQFVV010012656.1 coordinate 252,342, forward strand.
CCAAGAATTCTATTTTCTCTATATTTCATTTCTAACAAAACAGCACGACCAGCAAATTATATGAATTATTTATTTAAGAAGGTTACATTGTGGTAAATATGTTTTAAGAAATAATGGGTTTAAACATGTATATTTGCAGCACAATTATAAATACCACCAACTTATTTGTGACTGACTGAAATGCTTATGTACGTTACATTGTTTTTTATTAGTAAACATGAAAAAAATAAAAGTTCGCATGTAAAAACTTCTTTTTTAAAAATTAAAAATTGAAAATTAAAAAATCATCTTAAATCGTATATATATAAAATCGCACAGATAAAAAAAATTATTAAAATAAAACTTTATTTTTAAAAAAAAGTATTTTAAAACTAAGTTTATACAAGACAAATTAATTTATGTTATTGAAAAAATGGAAATGATTAATTTAATTAGTCAAATGTAAACTAGCCTTGGGCATTTAAATGTATAAGCATCGGTCAGATAGGAAAACAATAGAAACTAATAGCCAATGAATGAAAAACTATGGAATCAGACCTCAGCGAAAGGACCATCACATCGTCGTGACATAATGTCCACTGTATCTGAAAGGCTTCTATAAAAAGTGAGTGGAATAATAGATTACGATGACATGTGACTATATTTACTAGTGCGGAGTTGAAGGAGAAGGGATTGAAAAGACGCACTCTTTAATCCCTTCAGTTGTTATAAAAATAAAAAAAATGAAACATTGCTTTTATTATACTGAAGACAACAGGATCATCAGGGGATTTAATATGGATTCCAAATGGCATGCAATGGATAAAGAGGAATGTTTTAAAAATTGTAAGAACTTTAAAAACATTTTGAAACACTAAGAACTTTAAAATATAAACTTTCTCAGTGTTTAATTTATAAAAAATAGAATCCTATCTGACCAACATTATTTATTAATTAGTTATAATTTTATTTAATGTATTTCTTTTGTAAAATCATTTCCATTTATTTTTTTTGTTCTTTAAGTTTATTTATGATTTTTGTTGTGCGATAAATTAAATTATATAAATGTTAAACTTAAGTTGGGCGTGAATGGCTATATAGATTTGTAAAGGGGAGGGTAATCTTAGGTTATTTGTTTCATAGTTAAATTGGGTCAATGGATTGGATATATTGGTGTAATTAGTAGATGTAGTATGAGATCCACTATGGGCAGGATTGCATATATATGCCACACACCTCTGTTTGCCTATGGATGGTTTGTAAGTCAGCAAAGGACCGCAGTCCATTCCTATGGAGTTTTTTGTTTATTGTTCTACTCGCCAACAGATGTAGCATTCCTGTTGGTAGAGAGACAATGTTTTCTCTAAACCTAACTGTGCTGTCATATTTTGTATTACATTGAACACATCAATATATCAGATGGATTGATGCCAGTTTAGCTACGAACTTTTGGCCTAAGGTTAAATAAGGTAAGAATATTTTCATTCAAATGTAAATCTATGCAGTCTATTCATACTTGACACTCTAAATAAATATGCATTAAATTTAAGTTGGGTATGGATGTTGCATGGATTTGTTATCGGTTAATTATGTTTTTGGTTTTCATATTTGATCAAAATATATAGACATTCAGTAAATAATGATACCTTACAGTGAGTATCTAAAATGTATTTATTCAGATATCTTTTAAGTTATTGGTGTCTCTGTGGTATCTTATGATGAATACCATTGGGTTTCTTGTATTCCTTATGCAATTGACGGTATCAATGACTTTGTATTTTGATCATTTATGTTTATTTTGAAATGTTTTTAACCGTGTAATCTGTGTAACCGATCTATACACAACATTTTAAAACAAACTTTTATAAACCCATCTGTACGAACTTATAATAGTATAAAAAATAAAAATGTAAATTAAAATCTAAAATCAAGTTGAAATTATAAAGTAAAAGTAATGTTCAAATGATTTAAAATTTATATGTGCATTAATAAATGTTTGTGTATATAATTACTGGCAGTGGCTTATTTTATTCTTTTTTTTATATATCTTAGATAAAAATTTAATATAAAATATAAATCTCTGCTGTTACACTGAGCTAGTGACAATGGGCTAACAACCAAAATCAACGAATATAAAATAAATAATTTTTTTTTGAACTTACGTATCTGCCTACTATATAAATTTTTCTAGGTTCAAATGCCTAGATGGCACCCTGTAGTGCAGACTACGTTAAGTCTAACTTCTCCGGATCGTTATAATATATATATATTATAATGGGGATTTTGAAAGAAGATTGGAGTCTTACCATATCTGCACTACAGGGTGCCATCCAGGCCATTTGAACCTGGGGAATTTATAGAGTAGACAGATACATAATTTAAGATTCCACTTTATTTTATATTTAGACCATTAGCCCCAGTCACTAACTCAGTGACACGCAGAGATTTATAAAATATAGATTCTAGAAAATAAATAGAAGCCACTGCCAGTAATAACATACACAAACATTTATTAAACATATATAAAATTTAGCATTATTATTTTAGTCCAACTTTTACTTTAATTTTAGCATTTAATTTATATTTTTACCTTTTTTATTTTTGAAGTTCGCACAGATGAATTTAATATTTTATTAAAGTGTCGAGTATGAATAGACTACTTAGATTGCATTTGAAAAGAAAATATTTTATTCCTTATTTAACCTTAGGCCAAAAGTTCGCAGCTAAATCAATGTCAATCCATCTGATATATCAATGTATTCAATGCAGCATGAATATGACAGCACAAATACAATACTGTCAGGAATATATATCTGAACAGCATGGTTATAATTGAAGAAATTGTCTCTCATCCAGTACAGAAATGTTACATCTATCTGGCGAGAAGAACAATAAAAAAACTCCAAAGGAAGGGATTGCAGTCCTTTTTGCTGACTTACAATTCCATTCCATAGATAAAGGGGTGATCCAAAGAGCAGGGAATACCATCTGTCTCTGATGGTCAATAAGAAAGGCTTATTTCATGCCCGAGTGCAGCGTATAAGGTGATCCTGCATGTAGCGGACCTCATATTACATTTACTAATTGCACCAATATATCCAATCTATTGACCCAATTTAACTAAGAAACAAATAACCCAATATTTACCCTTCCTTAATTAAACTAAAATAACTTTACAAATATATGCAGCCATTCATACCCGACTTAAGTTTAGTCTAACGAAAACTTAAAAGAACAAAAAAAAAATGGAAATGATTTAAAAAAAATAATACATTCAATAAAAATAATTAATAAATAATTTAGTTTGGTCAGATAGGAAATACTATTGCTATTAAATATGGAACAAGTTTTAGAATTAAAGTTTTTATTCTTTCAAATACTGGAGTTTTAGAATTATAGTTAAAGCTTATTAGAGTTCATAAAGTTCTTATGGTTTAAAAGAGAAGTCCAGACTTTCTAGTTGCTTGCAACTTGTAAGGTGTTAATTCCCATGAGGTCCTTTATTGTGGCTGGTATTTTATTGCTGGATCTTGGTGTCCTGGGGTACACGATATAGGAAAACAATGCCATTTACTTTATAATTAACTGAAGGAATTGGAAGTGTGTCTTTCCAATCCTTTCTCCTTCAACTCTCCCCACACCAACACATATAGCACATCTCTTTTTCTCTCCCAGCTCTTTCTTCACTAAAATTTATTTCCAAACATTTTTTTTATATTAGAATTTTGGATTGAGTGGACATTACGTCATGACGATGATCATTCCCTCGCTGAGGTACATTTCCTGAGAGCTTTCTTTTATTGGATGTTCTGTTTCTATTGTTTTTCCTCTCCTATCTGACCTTTAATTATACATTTTGAAATGCCCAAAGGCTAGTTCACTTGGACTAAATAAAATAATCATTTCCATTTTACAATAGCATTAATTAATTTATTGTAAATTTCTTTTATCTGTAAATCTTTCAAGTTTTTTTTCTTAATATTTAATTTTAAAACTTTCTTTTTTTAAATAAAGTTTTCTTCTAATAATTTTTCATCTGTGTGATTTTATATATATAAAGTTTAAATTACTTTTAACTTTCAATTTTTATTTCTTAAAAAAGTTTTTATATGCAAACTTTTCTTTTTAATGTCTAATTTTTAAAATAAATAATGTAATGGCGTGTGTGCCTGTTACAATATATATATATATATATATATAGGACGCCATCTGTTGATATATATATATATATATATATATATATATACCAAATCAGAGTTTAAATATGTCTATTGAATTATTAGCATCAAGTATATTCTCTATGTCTTATGTCATATTCATGGTTATTCTGCTGAAGTAACCCATTTTCTGCTGATTTGAATAAAATTTGTTTATTGGTTCATTTCTTTACATATTCATTTTTTGTAATAACCCACACTTTTTTGATTTTCCATTTTCGATCACTTTGCTCTTCACGCATTATTTTAACACAACTGCAGTCAAAACTATGGATGTGTTTTCTTTAATAATTATAAAAGACTGTTGTGTTAGTGGCATTGGTTTTTGTCTGTGACTTTTTATGTATTAGGGAATGCTGTGTCATTTTTGTTGTAAGGTTTGTTTTGATTTATCATAGATATATATATATATATATATATATATATATATATATATATATATATATATATATATATATATATATATATATATATATATGGATAGTCCTTTTGGCTACACCCTACAGCTTGAACCATGTTAGAGTAGTCCAATGTTTGTATCTTGTCCTTTGTGTTCTTAATAAGTTTGTTTAAAATTAATAGTTATTCTAAATCTCATATTAAAACTCACTCAACAAATCTGTACTATTTAGTTACTTATATGTGGTATGGTATTGCAATCCAGTTTTTATTATTATTTCTACAATTGGAGGTTTATTTGCTAATTTTATTTTTAATCACTGTATATATCAGTGTATGTATGTTCTATTGTATCCTGATTATGTCAAATCAGCTATGTATGATTCAGTATTCTTAATTCCATATGATTCAAACTGACATAAATAATTATTGTGGTAAAGGGAGGTTTTTAATCCTGCAAATTTATGTGATTTGTGTCTTTGTGAATTCACATCTATACATTGTCTGATATGAGAAATGGAGGGTTAATAATCAATATTGTAGTGCACTATATGTAATCTTGTGCTTTATACGTAATCTTGTAGAAAGAAACCAATACTCATGCCTATGCTAATAGGTAAATGTATAAATTTATGTGCACTTGCCTATCAGTAAGAGTTTTAAAACCATAAGTGACTCACTTATGCTTAGAATTTATTCTTATATAAGCCAACTTACTAACTGTGCTCTAAGCATAAACGATTTACTTATTTAAAACTCTTACTGATGTGTGAGTGCATGTAAATTTATATTTTAACATATTACTATTATGAAGGTTAGTTTTCTTTCACAATATATATATATATATATACATACACTGAATTGTTTATATATATATTGCAACAATTCGTCATAGGTCGAAACCGGTCTGGGGATGGGGACAATCCAAGATAAAAATGATTTGAATGCCTTCTCTTGTAGTAGCATTTATCATAAATAAAAAAAAAAAAAAAAGCTTGTTTAGAGTTATTAGCACGCTCTTAATTTTACATATTTGTAAGAGCAAGCTATATATAAGTCATGTGACATCTGATTTGTTATTATTACCATATGTGTAAAAGCAAATTCTATTTGAATATGTTTAAAATATAATTTATGGTAGATCCTTTTATGTTAATTATTGAAAAAAAAGAATATATAAATAAGAAAATATGATAAAATGTTATGGAAATTTTATTGCAAGTGAATCTGAATTTATATTTTCTATATGAGCATTCTGTATGATAAGAATTTATTAAGATTCCAAAATATCAGAATAGACATTGCAAAATCTAAACACATTATTGAAAACTGAAAACTGTTAAACAGTTTTCAAATTTGATGGACTAATTCATAATTATTTGTATTACTGACAATCTCTTTAATACCTGAGCAAATGTGGATGTTATACACTGGACCTATATAAAATTCTGCTCACTGTATTTCTGTTAACTAATGCAGTTAAAAATATAGTTTTCTTTAAATATTATAATCTTGAATAATTTTTATAAGTTAAACTACAGTCACAAAAAATTATATTGGAGTCGGGAAACTATTTATACTGTCCAAAATAATTTTATCTATGCCTAATCTTTTCCAACAGATTCCATTAACAACAATTCAGGATAAGTTTTATATATTCTAATCATTACTGTTTCATTTTGATAAACATTTTTATAATATAAAATTCTGGGTCTATATCTTAATAATACAAAATTTTAATCATTCTAGAAATGGTTGTAGAATCAAGTGCTACTTCATAATCTATAAATTCAAATCATAGTAGCAAATCATATTCACTGATCCTTTCTCTAACTTTTCTCAATTCTTGGATAGTAAATCCAGCTTTTTTTTTGCTGATTTGAATTTAAAATTTGCTCTAGACAAGTTCTTAATTATCTTGGTAAAGTTCTGCATAGAGAATACTGATAGATCTGTAATTTCTAGCATCTTCTTTATCACAATTCTTAAATGTCAATTTTATTACTACATTATTATAATCACTTTGTATATAATTTTGACAATAATTTTCTATTTCTTCACCTGTTTTTTTTTAAGTATCAAAAATAAATACACCCGGGTCTCTTTTTATGTGGTAAATAGATTCCACAAAAAAAAAACCCACATAAAAGATCTCGCACAAAAATAGACAACTTGAAAAATGTGGGATATGTTCCATAATTTTCAAAAATTGCTTGAAAGCAAAGCAACAAGATAAAATTACTTTAAAATTCATATAAAAAATATGGAAATAAAGTATGACTAATAAAAGTTTTCAAATATTTGAAAAAAAATGATACAAGACAAACTTTTTTATGCTTCTATGTGTAATTTATTTTACATTTTTTCATACATATTTTAATCATTATTGCTATTAGACTATATGCGAGTATGCTTGTGAACTGATTAGAAATCAGATTCATCACAAAAGGAAATACAATTATCACCAACTTCAGTCTCATGCTGTGTTTAATAAGGTGCATCAACTGAAAAAAATTTTTTCATGGCTTCAAGTCACTCTAAAAACATCAATTTTAGCATTATCATAGCGAATTTACAGTCTTTTTAAAGCTTAAAATATACCATAAGGCACAGATTTGTTGTTGCTCATTTTGAACCAAGGGGTGGGCTTGACAACAATTTTGACAGCTTCAAGTTTTTTGTTTTGATATTCAAAATGAAAATGTATACACCTGGGTCTTGTTTTATGTGGTAGACAGGTTCCTCAGAAAATGCACACAAAAGAAATCACACAAAAATAGACTTAACTTACCTTGAAAAGTGGGGGATATGTTCCAGTAATTTTCAGAAATTGCATAAAAGCAAAGCAACAAGGAAAAATTACTTTAAAATTCGTATTAAAAAAATAAGGAAATAAAGTATGACATAAAAAATTTGAAAAAAATTAATACAAGACAAACTTTTTTTACTTTTTTTTTATTAACTACAGTATTTAATTTTAAATTTTTACATACATATTTTAATCATTGCCACTATTTGAGAATATGCGTTCGTTTGTGAATCAGATTCGTGACATAATGCAAACTAGCGCCACTATCAGTCTTGTGCTATATTAATGGTTTTCTGTTTTTATATTAAAAAATGAGATTGCAATCAACACAAAAAGATTATCATTAGAAAGATTATTTTCAGTCTAAAAAAATAAACTAAATCTTCGTTATTTATTTTAACAATCTAAAATTTTTTTTATTTCTGTTATATCTAACAAAATATGTTTTAAAAGTTTAAAATTTTTGAATATTTATTGTGATAATTTTATACATAAGTATAAATCTATTATTATTATTTACTCATTAGTATAAGTAGGTTATTTACATAGAAACTAAGATTCTAAATACAGCTTCAAGCCATACTCACATTAGCTGCTAATATAATGTTATCTTTTTGAAAAAAAAAGTATTTCAAGTCAAAATAAGTTATTAATAATTTAAATTTCTTGATATCTAATAAATATAGTAAAATATGAAAGATATTAAAAAGAAACATGAATCGCATAGCTTCAAAATCGCATTAAAATAATCCACATAAAATGAGACCCAGGTTTATTTTAGAGTATTTTTTTTTGTATTTTTTTTCTTATAAATTATTTTGATAAAATATGATGAAAATATAATTATTTTAGAAAAATAGTTAAAGATTTTAGTAAAAATTCTTTACTTTTATATGGATGTAAATTGAGAAAAAATCAATGATGTACCAGCATTTTCTAATAGATTACAAATGTTCTTTTTAGGTTCTCCACTACAGAATATTTTTATAATTATAAATAGAAATTTATTTTTGAAAAAACTTTCATTCACTTTCATAATCTGACAAATTATTAATTTGCTTTTTACCAATGAATCTAATATTAAAAGATGAATATATTTTTACTGCTGATTCTGTAATTGAATTAATCAAAAGTTTAAAACATTCAGCCAATAAAAACATTTTCAGTCTAAAAGTTAATGGTTTTCTGTTGACGATGTAATCAGTGATTAAGCTTTGAGATGATTTTACTAATTGTTCATGAAGATTGTGATATCCAGATATACAAATATTTAGCTCTTGTTGGAAGTTAAGAGCTTATTCATAATTTGTGTCATTAACAAGAAAATGATTGTCCAATTGATTAGAAAGTTGAAGACTTTATTTAATCATTTTTACTGTGAAATGAACAGGTTTCACTTGTTTCATTATCTTTTTCTAAATCTTCTACAGTATCTAAATTTATTGCTAAACCTTTTTTCAACAGGCATTTAAAGTATGTAAAATATAATGTGTGTATATAAAATGGGGAAATCTCGATTTTAAGTGAAATATGAACTTCTTTATCTCATAAAAGAAAACCGCATAAAAAGATATTAAGAAAAAACATCAATCGCATAACTTCAAAATCACATTAAAAAAATCTGTACAAAAAGAGACCCAGGTTTACATCATATTAAGAAGCTTTTTTTATATAAATTTAATTACATTACACCTCTTTATTTATAATACTTTAAATTCAAAAAATGTAGATCGAATTTAAGATTATAAAGGTTTTACATCGAAATAAATATTACGTGTGTTAAAACTATAAAACAATTATTCTTTGTAAAACTTTATAGAGTTTTAGCACCTGACCTTAAAATATAAAATATATTACTCTCAATATACATTGTTTCTTTGGAATTGTATAATTCATGTTTTTCTTTCCTGCTTATAATATAATAGTCTTAAAATTAATGATAACATTTTAAAATAGAATGGAGTTATATTTAATTACATACGTGCGTACGTATGTACGTACGTACTTATGTACATACGTACGTACATATGTACATACATACATATACACACATACACACACACATACACACACACATACACACATACATACACACACATACACACACATACATACACACATACATACATACATACATACATACATACACACACACACACATACACACACATACATACACACACACATACATACACACATACATACATACATACACACACACACATACATACATACATACATACATTAGTATCCAGTGTATTCTATTTATGTCTATATCTTCCTATTGGAAATAATTAACATTGCCTTTTCTTTAGATTAACTTTGAGATAATTCTTATAAATGGAGTCTACATTTTCACAAAACCATATTCAATTTTACCATAAAATTCTCTTTGAAGAAGGTTTGTGATGATGATATTTCAATTGTATTTATATATTGGACTATTTAACTTTATTTAAATGTGTACATTCAACTGTTAGTAATAGGAGACAGATTAGTATAGGCACAATGTTTTGAAAGATATTATTCAATATTCAAGAATCTAAGGGTCCAGCTTTGATTCCCATGATAGTACTATCATGGTTCAGGCCAGCAACACCTTAAGAAGAAAGGAGGATAATCCCTCTTGAAACATTGTGCGTATACTAACCTGTTCTATTACTAACAGTTAAAATGTACTTTCAAAGTTAAATTTTTCTAAAGGAATTCAACATTCAATACTAGATGGTGGGAATGTCCAATATATAAATACAATCCTTTCAACAAGTCTTTCATTATTCATTTATTTTACATGATCATTCTAATGAAGATAATGTGACTTTACAACAAAGAAGAACTAGTCAAAAAATTACAGACTGAATTCACAGTAGGTTTTCGAACCCCTCCTAACACTAATAGAATTATTAACAACTCTAAGGATAAGATTGATTTACAAACTACTCCACATGTGGTGTACAAAATGACATGCCGTCAGGCTAACTGCGGAGCAGTATACTATGGTGAGACCCGGGCCACTATGAACAATATAGTACCTCAACACAAATACTTATACAAAAGAGTATTAAACAGAAATGAGGGCAGCTCAGTATTTGTGGACCACCAAAGAGAGGCTAATCATGAATTTGAACCTGCATGTGCTGAAATAGTTTCCACTGAGAGAAATGACATCAAAAGGAAGGTGAAAGAAGCATGGTATATAGCAAGAGACTTGAAGGCAATAAACAGGAAGGATACATGCTTTTCTATATCAAAGAGATGGACAATATAAATGAGCTTGCATAGATTTGCATAAATTATTAGATTTGGAGGCTATGAATATGGAGTCAAATGCTCTGAAAGTGCTTAGTCTTAAGAAATATTAGTGTAATTTTTTATGAATTTAATTTCACTATATATGTCAAACGTATTAAACCTTACAGTATTACAAACAACAAATTGAAAAATATGTCAATTATGTGTTTCATTATATTTTTCAAATTTTATGGAGTATCTTTATAAAACTTTTCTAATATTTTTATTTAGCATTGATCTAATATTAAACCTCACTTCATGCATGAAATTAAATAAAATAATAATTATGCATACAGGGAAATCTCTGCATACATTAGCATGGTGATCATATAAAGTTCTACATATAACTAGTACATTGCACTTGTTATTTTCTGAAATTCTCTATTTTTATCTTGTTAAAAGCAGTGGCAACACATTGGAATGTGTATTGTACCACAATATCTAAGTCTACCTTTCTATTCATAAAATTTCCAAGATATTTAAATTGAATTACATTCCCAAGTTCATAGCCATTAACTAAAAGTTTCTGGGGATTTTTTTTTGGAGTTATTTATATATTCAAGTCTAAGCATCACATGATCATTATCCCATCCTAAGATCTAGGTGCAGTGCTCTCAGATCCAAAGCTCCTCACTGACAATGGCCACAAGCCAGAAACTAGTCTGGGGATATTGGATGAGTAGGCATTAGATAGGGATTTTATGCACAAGCCTTCTGGCATCCATTGATTACTCTGTTTAGCACAGGGTGGCACTACTGTATGGAGAGAGTTTTGCCTTGTTTATATTCAAGTCTTTAGATATTGCATTCAAAAAAATAAGTATATGCTGTAAATCAAGTTTTGAATTACCAAATATAGCATAACTATCAGTATTGTGAATGTTCTAAATCCTAAATGATGACATTCTTATTTTGGCTTTTAGTCATTTCAAATTAGAAAGTTTTCCATCAAATTTATATTGGATCTTGATTCCCATTTCATTAAACTGCTTATACAAATTCCTAGAACCAATGTACCAAAAGGTGGGAAAAAAGTTGGAGTAAATATCCTGTTTAACACTGTTTTTCAGTTAAGTTACCTCAGATTTTTCACCTCTATTAATAACATCCCTCTTATTTCATCATATATAACTGTATAATACAAATAATTTCTGGTGACAACTAATCATTTCCCAACAATGTCATAAACCTCTTCAATTAATTGAGTCAAATGTCTTAATTAAAGAAGTAAAAGCATTTGCCTAGTAACAAAAAATGTCTATAGCCTTTCTTAATTTCCATTATAATTTTATAAAGAGAAAGGAGAATAATATTTTGAATATTTAATAGTTTAGCATTGTGTTCATGGTGAATATTCACAATAAATGCATGCAATAATCTCATTTAGTAGAATTTTGAGTGATATAACTTAAAATGTTATGGATGTATGACAAAATGTTATTAGGAAAAACATGTTGGGTGGTAATTATATCTGTCAGTTCCACATTTTGAGGTAAAGTCCAAGTCTAGTGAACTTTAAAATTTATCCAGAATATTGACAAATCTAGAATATTTTGTTAAATAGATGATTTATAGCAAATCTATGAATCCCTGAGCAGTGAGCCATTTGGATAGGGAAATAACAATGCCAAAAATATAAAAATAAAAATATTGTAATATGATGCACTTTTACTACTGGTGGAAGGTATTACATTCTAACAGACACTGAACTCATGTTCACTTTTATTTCATTATATTTCAAGTTTAGTTATTAAGGCTTTTAACTATTATTATCTTATTCTATAGTTCAAATTCTGGTGAAAGTTTAAATTTTTTCAAGGTAGCATGGCCAGTCCAATTAGACATTTAATTATTTTCAAAAAGGTATCTGTTTTAAGCAGTTGTGAAAAGGTCACTTACTTATATATGTTAGTTAGAGGAGTACCAATATAGTAAATATAAACAGAAATATGATAGCAATGTGGTGTGTTATTCATTACTGATAAAGGACAACACATTTCTAAGAATGCTGAATTCATGATTTGATTTTATCTGCAATGCAGCATACAAATTTTGAGCCTTCTAAAAATTCAATATGACAATTCATTCCCTCATAATACTAAGCATTCATCACTATATGTATAACACCATGCAGTCTAAAAATAGCAGCAAACTTCATAAAACTGATTACAGTGTCTTTAGTGATGTTCCTTGGCAGTAATACTGTTTTTAAAGATTGTAAATGGATTTTACAGAGATGTCAGTACTGTGTATACTTATCCTGACAATTTAAATAACACTTTTTTTATGTTTCATGACACTCGGCTCGAGTTAATTTTTTTTCTGCATTATAATTCCTACCTTTGTCATAACCATTTCCTTGTTTGCAGTATAAAAATCTATGACATTTCACACAGTAATTTATCCCATTCCAATCTTCTTTTTGTTATCACAAATTTAAGTTGAAAAGTCAATAAATAGGGTATATTCAGTTGTAGTTTTACCCTGCATATCATGATATATAGTACTAGAGTATCAGACTGGAGTTGAAGCCCTATGGATCAAGACTCAAATTTGTCAATTCCAGTGCTCAAAATTCTTACAAACTACTAAACAATAAAGCATTTGATTATACACATTATTTAATCACAATTGGCATGATTTACCATCTTATAACTTAAAATCAAATCTTTAATGATAATACTGAAAATAGTGAGACCACGTTATAGTTTATTGGTTTACATCAAATTCTGTCCATAATATAAAAATAACTACAGTTATTAAAAAAATCCATAATATCATAATGTATAGAAAATGAATTACATTCAGATCTATATGATTATGCAAACAAATCAGCTTAGATTGAAAATATTATGTTTTTCAATTTGGGTTGATAGCTTGATTGTATAACACAAAGGTAAATGACAGTATCTGGAAGGAAGACGGATTAGATCCTACTGTTCCAGGTTTACCATAGCAAGATGCAAACTTTCTCACTGATGAAAGCCAGAAGCTTGAACTAGTCTGGAATATTGGATAGGACAGCACAGGAAAGAAATTTATTAAACATTGTTACCTGAAATTACTAAAATTTATAGTTAGTAGTACAGAAAAGATGATAAAGATATGATTAACTGCATGGCTTGGTATATTCATAGAATGGAAAACTCTGGAAATCAATGACTATGAATTCAGCCCATCCCTAGTACTTTCAGCACTCAAAATTCTTATGAAATCCAAACCCTAAAAGTAATTGGTTATTATTAGTATTATATACCTAGATTCTCAGAAGTTAGGTAGCATTCAAGAATCAAAGTGAAATATTTGAATTAACAATCATTACCCCACATACTTTTGAAACCATATTATTGAAGACTCAATAGAAAGACAAATGACACCAAGATGCACTTCATACTAAACCAGCACTTATCAATCAGCCCCGATCACAATCTCTTATATATATATACAAGTCACCATCATAGGCCCAGTATTTATCAATAGTAAATTGTTAGGTTTTGATATACAAGTATCAAATTTACTCCACCCTCAACTTTGACACAAACCACTCTAAATAAATTCGATAATGCTTATCACTAATCTTTTATTAAATTAGAGATTGTCTCTAACATAGATATAATTATAAACCTCTGTTAAAGGTTAATACACCTGATTTTTTTAGTCACACACACATACATGAAGTGATTCATATTTCTCCATATATCCATAGTTTTTGTGGCCGCTATTCTTTGAATTTGAATCGCATGAATTTTTAATTGTTAAAAGTATTTTAATAAATAGTTTTTAGTATTCTTTTTTTTTATTTCCAAATTCATAGCTATATAGTAAATAAATGATAAAAAACCAAAAATCTTATTTAGCTTGTGATTAAAGAAAGTTTAGTAACAAAGCAAACTTTGTATTCTCATTTATAAACTTTAGTTCAATATTTTTTTTTTAAAAAAGAAATATATATAAAAAATAATAAATTGGAACAAAAAGTTATATGGAAAATCAGTTAAGTAAACATTTGTTTTTAGAACTAATGTTATAAAAAGTTTGTTTAAAGGAAAAATACTTGTTGACAGTTGAAATGATCAATAGTTTCGTGACAAATTTCTGCTGTTTTTTGTTTATTGATGATATGAAGTTGATGATTGTTCAGTTTTATAAATAAATTTCTTTTCGTCTAAATAAATTAAACTATTACATCAAAATCCACTCTTTTCTTATTTTAAAAACATTTACCAATAGTTTTTGATTGTAAAATTTTATTCTCAATGGAGTGATTATAGATAGCCAGGTTACAATAAATTATGGCCTATATTTTTTATTTATTTTAAAAACCAACTTAATTTTTCATTATGCTGTTTTTTTATAACTTGTCTCACTACAACTGTATACTAAGATGTCATACATAATTTAACCACTAGAGGGCTCTGCAGTCTTTCTGATGTAAATTGAATAACTTGCATAAGTTACATCTGTATATTTGATTAGTTTTGACTTGAATAAAAATAATCAAATAATTTATTCACTGGGCAGGTGATTGTAAGAAATTTGAATACTGTAAGTGATAGAGCAAGACAGTGCTCCAAGGCTTGAGCTACTGTGTCAAACCACACATAGCCTTGATGTGAATTTTTTTTGAGAATATTGTACTACTACTACTACTACTACTACTACTACTACTACAATAACAACAACAACAACAACAACAACAATAATAATAATAATAATAATAATAATAATAATAATAATAATAATAATAATAATAATAATAATAATAATAATAATAATAATAATAATAATAATAATAATAATAATAATAATAATAATAATAATAATAATAATAATAATAATAATAATAATAATAATAATAATAATAATAATAATAATAATAATAATAATAATAATAATAATAATAATAAAAAAGCAAGTTCACTCTAATCAGAAAAAAAATGGCAAGAAAGAAAATAAGTGCTTTGGTAAAGACTTTTTGCAATGAATACAGAAACCAAACTGTGAAACACAAATATATCCATATGCAGGATATGATAGTCTATTTTCATGTTTATTTGTTATTTTACAATATTATCTTTTCATTTCTTGAGCAGAAAATTTTTCTTTCTAAAATACTTCAATACCATGTATAATTATAGATTTTGAATGTATTCCATTCTCTGCAATATCTTCTCAGTGGAAACAATTGACACTACATTTCTTTAGAATAACTTACAGGTAATTTTTATAATGGAACAGAGTCTATTTCTCCCATAAAAATAATTGACAAGTTCCTTCATTTACATATCAAATCCAATAGAGATGTAATTTTACATTAGTTGATTCTATAGTATCAGGTCCAGAAAATTGAAGAAAATGTTAATTGGTATTATGACCTTGACATTATATCTTTAAACTTTTATAAAACAATCTTAAATAATACTTTTCTAATATCTTTATTTTTCACTGATAAAATGTCCAAGTCTCACCTCCATACAACAATTTTGATTCATTAACATGGCTCTAAATATATCTATCTTAGTTGAAGTAATTATTTTCCTAAGATGAAATTTTTTATCATTTAACTTTTTAAAAGCAGCCAAACACCTTGGAAAATTATGTTGCCTTTAATATCTATGTTCATCTTTGTACTTATAAAACTATGAAGGTATTTAAATTGGCTTCCATTCTTAAAGTGATAATCATCTTGGCTAATGTTTGCTGATAATTTTTCTTCTGACACCAGCTATCAAAAATTTGTATTTGAACATTAATTAATAAACCAAAGAGTTTATGTGTTACGTTCAAAACATTAAGCACATTCTCTTCATCATCTTTTCAACTAGAAATAATAGCACAAACATAAATAAATATATAACTTGAGTCTCTACGTTTATTTCTTTTTAAAAGTATATAATAGATAAAAATTGGAAATTTTTATAAAATATTTTTTATGGTCTTTGGGTTGTATGTATATGGAAAATTATAGCATTAAAGATGTTTTAATGATTGTATAAAAATAGAGTTATTTAAAACATATTAATATAAAAAATAATATTAAAGAATTTTACGTCTGTTAGGACTTCATTGATGTGTATTAAAAAAAGATGAAAAAATGTTTTTTTTTTCTGATTTGAGTAATACAACATATTAGAGTTGTTGAGAAAACTATGATAAATATGGAGTTTATGTTGAATGGAATAATAAAATAGGTAGCGTAATGAGTCAGAGAAACAATAATAAAAAGTTAGAAAATTATATAACTGAAATTGAAGTAAAATAAATGACTTGTTATATGAAGGTAATCATAACAAAGAAATAATAGATGGACATAATAAGAAGAAAATATATATACTGAAATTCAGAAAGATTTAAGATAAGTTAATTGTGCAACCATTTTGATAGGAATTTGTTTATTAAAGGGTGTCAGAATATTATTTCTAAAAATGATTACAGTCTGGGATAAAATAATTACAACTTATCTACCCCAAATTTTGAATTGAAATCTAAATATTGAGAGAAGTTATAAAAAAAGAAGCAATAAATATGACTTAACTTTATCATTTAGATTGGTGGATTATGAAAAGGCATTTGATTTTATAAGCATTTTTATACTTTTTTGAGTTTTTGATCATCAAGATATAGATCTGAGATATTGTCATATTTTGAAAAATATTTATCAAGATGCTATGATTAGATTACATGGTGATACTCAGAAGATTAACATGGAAAAGGGAGTATAACAGGATATTTTATAACTCCAAAACTTTTTACAGCAATTGTGAAAGAATATTTTTGTGAATTAAAATGGAAAGCTAAGACATTAAATAAATGTAAGTTGAGATTATTTGAGTCAAAAAAGAGTGGTTGATTTTACTAATAATGCTTTAGACATTCAGAAAATGTTACAAGAGTTAACAGATGAAAGTAAGGAAGCAGGAGAAATGATTAAAAGACTAAAGTAATGTTTAATGGATTTTCTCTGAAATGGAAAGTAAAGATTGATATTTTTTTTTCTCATGTGTCATAGCATCAGCCGGAAAGTGAACCTGCTAACCCAGAACAACTGCTTCTAAAGCAGCTGTCACTGACCTCTTGTTCACCAATGCTTGATTGATATTTGGGAATTAGAAGGGATACAATTACAAATAATTTTGTCAGATTATTAGTACAAATGAAAACATAATAGATGAAATTTAAACTTGGATGGAGTGTTTTTGATAAAAATGAACTACTATTAAAATATATATATATATATTTATTTATTTAAAAAAGAAATTTTTTAGTATATTTATCTATTTATTTTTTTCATGTGTCAAAGCATTGGCCTGGAAGCGAACCCACCAACATGGGACAACTGCTTGTAAGCCAGCTATGATGACCACTCGGCCACCAACGCTTGACTAGTATATTTATTTTGTCAGTTCTTTCTTATGGGTCTGACTTGGACACTTTACAGAGACTGCCAATTATTCAACAAAACAGCATGAGACTTACATTAAGAATAGCAAAAAGTGACTAAGAGTAAATGTAAACATTAACACATTTTACTGACATCATTGTAAGAATTGAAAGACAGAAATTGAGACAGGTAAGGAAATATTGGTGGAAGAGATGATAACAGATGAACAATTAAAGTTGTAAATTGGATGACTCCAATAGATTGTAAAAAAACATAGAAAATGACACTCACTTGTGAAATAAACAAAAGAGGCCATAACTCAGAGATTCTGGATTAAACTTATGGATATCTTCATCTTATAGTGGATCAATAATGATTAGTTTGCATATATAAATACATTATATATTTAAATATATATTTTATTTTAAAAGTTTTTATTAGCAATAAACAATAATTATATACATTTTTACAACAAGTATCCACATTTAAATTTTAAAAAGTTTTATTTGTTTTACTGTTGTTATTTTCATTATAGAACACTGGATCTAATAATTGGTTAGCGTTAAAATAGATGCTTAACATTTGAAAAGGCTTTTTATATATATATATATATATATATATATATATATATATATATATATATATATATATATATATATATATCATCATCATCAACCATTATCAATCCACTGCAGGATGAAGGTCTCTCCAAGTTTAATCCATCTTCTCCGATCTTTAGCTTCTCTTCTCCACAACACCCCTGCACATTTTCTTATTTCATCCATCCATCTCACATGTGGTCTCTTTCTGGGTCTTTTACAATCTCTTGGAATCCAGTTTAAAATTTCAATTGTCCATCTATTATCATCTCTTCTAGCAATATGTCCAGCCCAACTCCATTTCAATCTTTTAATTTTTTCAATAAGGTCAGTAACACCTGTTTGTTGTCTTACCCATACATTGCGTTTTCGATCTCTTCTTGTTACTCCCAACATACATCTCTCCATACTCCTTTGAGTGGTCTGAAGTCTCTGTATTGCTCTTCTATTAAGTGTCCAAGTCTCAGATCCATAAGTAAGAACTGGTAAAACACATTTGTTAAAAACCATCCTTTTCAAACACATAGGCATATTTCCTTTTAGTATCAAGTTATTTCTACCAAAAGCACTCCAACCAAGTTTAATTCTATGATTAATTTCCTCCATTATGTTTCCATCTGTATTAATAATCTGACCAAGGTATTTGTAACTGTTAACTTCTTCTAATTCTTCATAATCAATCTTTATTTTCATATTTTGAGCAAATCGATTAAACATTACTTTAGTCTTTTTAACATTTATCTTTAGTCCTACTTTTCTACTTTCATCTGCTAACTCCTGCAACATTTCCTGCAGCTCTGAAGCATTATTTGCAAAAACAACTACATCATCTGCAAAATCTAAATGACTTAAATACTCTCCATTTACTTTCACTCCTTTAGTTTCCCATTTTAATCCACAAAATACTTCTTGCAGCACTGCTGTAAAGAGTTTTGGAGATATGGAGTCACCTTGTCTTACACCTTTCTCAATGTTGATTTTTCCAGTATCATTATGTAATCTAATTGTTGCTGTTGCATTTTTATAAATATTCTTTAAAATATGACAATATCCTGGATCTATACCTTGATGATCCAATGCTTTAATCACTGAAGAAATGTGTATAGAATCGAATGCCTTTTCATAATCTACAAATCCAAAACATAATGACAACTCATATTCGTTTGTCCTTTCTATGACTTCTCTCAATACCTGGATATGATCTATTGTACTAAAACCAGTTTTAAATCCAGCTTGTTCTCTTGGTTGGTGGAAATCCAAAGTTCTCTGCAGACGAGTTGTAATTATCTTGGTAAAAATTTTATATAAAACTGATAAAAGGCTGATAGGTCTGTAATTTCTAATATCTTCTTTATCACCTTTTTTAAATATTAATATTATTACTGCATTCTTCCAATCTTCCGGTACATCTTTATCATTTAGACATTTGGTATATAACTTTGCTAAAATTGTTTCTATTTCTTCACCTGCTTCTTTTAATATATCAATTATAATTCCATCATTTCCTGGAGCCTTTCCTTTCTTCATACATTTAATTGCATGTCTCACTTCTTCATTTAAAATTCTGGGCAATTCGGAAGATGTAATAGATATAGGAGGTACTTGTTCTTTATTACTATATAATTCTTGATAAAAATCTTCTACCAATTTCATGATGTCATCTCTCTTTTTAGTAATAATTCCATCTTTTTTTCTTATTGCAGATATAAATTTCCTACCAATACCAAAATGTTGTTTAACATTTTTGAGACTTTTATTTTCTTCTACAGCTTTCCTTGCTATTTCACAGTTATACTTTCTTATATCATTTTCAACTCTTTTCCGTACCATTTTACAAAATTCGAGATATTCAATTCTTTTTAATACATCATTTTTGTATATCTTCATATTCCTTCTTTTCTTCATAAATTCTCTAGTCTCAGTAGAAATTTTATTAGTCAATTGCTGCTTTTTTCTACCAGCTATGTTTGTTGCAGTTTTTAAAAGTGTATCAGTTATTTTCATATTAATTTCATTCAAATCTGAATCATGTTCAAAATCTCCTAACACTTGAAACCTATTTGTAAGTTCTAATTTAAATTCATTAGAATGTTTCTGAAGATTAGGAATATCAACTGTAAATATTGTTTTTCTTAATAATTTTTGTCTTTCTAGTTTTACATTAACACGTATCTTACACCTTACTAATCGATGATCACTTCCTGTGTTAAATTTATTAAGAACATTACAATCTTGAAATATGTATTTCCTGTTAGTCAAAATATAATCCAATTCTGCTGTACCTTCATTTGGATGCTTCCATGTCCATTTTCTTTTAACATTTTTCTCAAAAAAGAATTCATAATATAAAGTTTTTCTTTTTCTGCAAACTCCACAAGTCTATGTCCTCTCTCATTTCTATTACCATAACCAAAATTACCTACAGCACTTTCATCTTTCATTTGTTTACCAATTCTAGCATTAAAGTCTCCCATAACAATTTTAAAATGTTGTTTACTCTGATCAAAAGCCTTTGTACATCCATATAAAAATCTTCTACTACTTCATCACTATGAGAACTTGTTGGGGCATAAACCTGAATTATCTGCATTTGGTATCTGCTATTAAGTTGTATAACTAATCTTGCCACTCTGTCCGATACACCATCAATCTCCACAATATTGTTCTTCCACTTTTTATTTATAATGAATCCTACTCCACTTGTATTTCCAATATGTGTGCCTTTATAATAGAGTATATGTCCACTTTTTAAATCAATTGTTTCTTCTCCTTTTCTTCTAACTTCACAAAGTCCAATAATGTCCCATTTAATATAAGACAGTTCTTCTTCTAATTCTTGCAATCTTCCTTCACTTGAAAGTGATCTGCAGTTGTAAGTACCTAAATAAAAAGTTGTCATCAAATGGCAGCCTGGGTCCGCAATCAGGGGATTCTTAGCACCCTCCGCCTTCGGCCACCAACCGCTGCCTTGGTTGGTGACTTTACAGCCTCCTGGGAATAAGGGCCATGCTTTATTTTTGTCTGTCATAATTGTATATATGTATTGGAAAAATCTTTATCATTTACACAAACATTCATTCTGCCTTATCAGGCACTGAGAAGAAAGACCATGGTGTTTCTTGATCTTAAACTCAGAGGTAAAAAGCCAATAAACTCACCACGCTGGCTAATGCGTGTTGGTGAGCAGCCCATCCATGTTCGTATACTATATGAATAATCACATAGTAATAACAGCTGCAACGACAAGAACGTATGGAGTGGACATTAGGAATTTGCCCTGCTCGGTTCCTTTAAGGCCTCCAAGAGGAATATATATATATTGTACCTGAATTAAAATTAGTAGCAATTATTAATTATTATAATATATGCCTATTTATAATCTGTCATTTGTAACAGTATAAATAAATAAAGATGAACTGGCAAAAAGGTTGATAAAAGGCTGTTACTTTATAACTGATTACAATCTATATATTGATGAATGATAAAATGATAGTTGCTATAATTCAATAACTAAATATAACATTATAGCCCGATTGCAACTATCCTAAACATTAATTCTGTCACATTAGTAATGAAATAAATAAATTATCTCATTTCTTAATACTTAAAATAACAACAATGAAAATTAAAACTATCATCATTAAAGATTTAATGATATTTAGATATTGGGGAAGTCATTTGAACAATAAAACATACTGGCCATTGTCATCAAATAAAAATAATATTAAATATAGCAACTGAATAAAATTACCCACTGTGAGATCCCTGGAGTGCATTATGCTTATCTCCAATACTAGGTTCTTTTAACCAAGAATCCTTCTCATTCCTCTTTCCATGTATATACGACCATTCACGGTCACACGCACACACTGGTGCTATTTATAACAACGTATAAAATTATCATATAAACTTAATATCATTAAGTTGGAAAGGGATGAAATCACTCTTTATTCAGTTTAGCTAAGTACATGTGTTTTCCCATGAGCGCCACTAGATTGTTTTAAATCTAGATAAATATCTGTTTAGAGTGTACTGAGTTCAAACTCATTCGGTACATTTTTATCACACATGACTTGGATGACTAATGAAAAAAAATGACACTCTTATATTTTACTCATGTCAATAAAATCATAAGATCCCCATATCACCAAAAATTTATATAGATCAAGACTCTTATAGACATTGCTAGCTCATTTTATGTATATTGATGAACAGACAAGTATAATCTTATTAATGGCTTCTAAACAAGCATCGTGAAGACCATTATTGATATTGATGGCCATTTAACTAGATTATTTATCACAATATAAAGGTAATAATGATGATGATAATAATGATGATGATAATATCATAATAATAATGATAATAATAGTGATGATGATACCAGCCATAGCTTTATAATGAACTCACAACAATAAATTTATCTTTATAAACTCATAAGCACTTTTTAAAATCATCCCTTGTCAAACTGGGATTTAATTATTACATTCACTAGCATTTATATAAGTTTATGTTTATTTACTAAAATACTTTTATAGTTAAAACTAGGATTTAATAATACTAGTGATGATGACTGATCATCACGAATCTCTATGCATGATATTCAACTTTCTATAAATCCTTATTTACTAAATATATTAATTATGTTAAACATTAGATTTAATGATTATAATTTATTTAATCAATGATGATGGCGATCATAACTCATGTATAGTATTATTTGAAACAGTGTTTTAATCAATAATATATCCATCTTTGATGAGGATGATCAAAACTCATGGACACAACATAATTTTAGCTTTCTATTGTTGAACTATAATTATTAAAATTTGGTTATTATCAAGCATAATCCCTAAATACTTAAAGGTAAATCAACATTCTAGTTTACTTAACATTTTGCGAGCGCTTAATATTTGCAAGTGATTGCTCAATATTTACGAATGATGATTCTTAATATCTGCGAGCGATGATGATGATGAATTAAAATGATAGAATTAAGACAAGAAAAATACAACAATATTTTTAATAAGAACTCGGAAACCAATTAAGATATATAATTATATTTTATTAATACTATTACTCTTTCTTTCTTTAAAATCAAATTTACTAATTAGATAAATGGCTTATTATTACATTAATTCAATACAAAACTAACACAAAATTTTATATACAAGTTCATCATTTTGGATAATTTTAAAATAAGCTGGCTTAAAATGACATTTAAAAAAATATATTTCATGGAATGCTTACTTAAGACTTTCCTAACTTATTATATCATAAAAATAAATTTCATATGTAACTTGTGTTTTATTTCACTTCCATTCATATGTAAGCCTTGCTTTATAATTTCTCATATTTAAACTAATTATGTATAACCTATTCTTTTGACGTGTTTGTATAAGCAGTTACACATGCACACATTCGGTAATGTTAACATATATGTTTAAAATGTATACCCCTATATTAGAGATTAATACATAAATTACATATATAAAAATATTCTTGCAACCTTTTAGCAAAAGAAAATAAAATACATTATATCAATTTTAATATGCAACAAGATAAAAAAAAAACATTATAAATGCATATATTTATAGGTTGCTCATTATCATAACAAATGAAGAACAATAAAAAAAAACATTTCAATATTACAATATATAATATAAAAAAAATAATAAAAAAAATAATGAAAATTTAAGTTTAAAGATTTAAACTGTGTTTGTGTTATGTTATGTGATATTGAGAATAACTATCGATAAACAAGCCTTTAATGTTTCTGTATCAAAGAAAAAAAATAATGCTTTGACCAATAAATTAAGGTTTACTTTTAATAAGCAATAATAAAAGATCTGTTAAGGAAAGTTCATAGTTACCCGATTACTTTCACTTCTTATAAATGTCCTGAGTTTGAATTTTCAGACTGCTTGTCTTTGCTCCATTTAAAAAAAAAAGAAAAGTTCTTGCAGATACTTTTAAGATAAACATGAATTAATTGACTTGCTTATTTCTTCAATTTTAAAATTATTTATTGTTGATACTTTTGATAACGCTGAATTCGTTGACTGGCTTGCTTCTACCATTTCAAAAAGAGTTATTTCAAATACTTTTAGATAAGTATGAACTGGTGGATTTGCTTGTCTCTCCCATTTTAAAAAAAAATCGTTGTAGACACTTTAGATGACTGAGGAAAACTTTAACAAAAATTTGGTTCATAGCTTCAAACCTGGCTATATATATGGCTTTTATTCATCTTTCCTTTCTTCTTGGCTCTTGTCAAAGATGATAATGAGATGACATTTTTGGCTGGTTTTAAATTTGTCCATTCTTTTGGTTACTATGGACCGGTATATGGGTCCATAGTAGATCAGTGATTTAACCCATTCTGTATTAATCCAGGAAGCAGAAAAAATGGTTTTAGCAATGCAAATTCATTATATTATACACAGCAAAATATATTAATATCATTTCATAGAACTGTTAATAACTTCTTCCAATAAATTCAATTTTGTTCCATTTTTCCTTATCTTAATCTTGCTGGGAATTACTTATATATACGCACATCTTCGTCTATACTGACTTTAAAACAAGAGTCATTTTTTTCTTCCTCAACTTTTAAAGAGTGAAAAAAAAATCAAATCGCTCACTCTCCTTTTCCCAACATTTAAAAAAAAAACTGACTGCTCGCTACATCTCTGTTTAATAATAAGGAAAAACTGACTGATCACTAAATATTGTTTCATTCATTTTTATTGCGAATTTTGGTCAAAGAAAATGACCACCTGCATATCTTATCTTGAGATAAAAGATCAAAAAAAAAATCAGAGTTTGACAAGTTGATGTTCTATCGCGATTTTACAAGAAAATTAATAATCACGCTTTATTACATCAAAGCACCCCCTTTATAAAAATAATCTTAGACACAGATAACACAAACAATAAAGCTGGCAATCTATAGTCATTAGCAATAGGTGTAAAAGCATTTTTGTTTTTATACAGACGTTTTCATTCTTTCACACTCTTTTGCACGTGTACATTTTTTTAATCTCCTAATCTACTAATCTGATCGCCTTATTTTACACTTTCTTTCTGATCTGCTTTATTTTAACAAAGTTAATGTTAAATAATTTAACACCTTATTTAATAAGAAAATATAATAAATCAATATTAAATATTATTACCTTCTCTCTCTATAACTGCTTATTTATTAACTATTTATAAATTATATAATAATAAATACACACATAAATCTATATATATAAAAGAAAAATATTTTTTTTTTTAGATAAATAATATATCTATGTGTTTGAAATGAGTCATATACATACAATATATATATATATATATAACTGTTTTATATGATTTTTTAAATTATAGATTTTCATATTTATATATAATTTATTAGATAATGCCTAATTAATTTTTAAGAATATTATTCACTTATGTATATTTCTGGTGCATCCCTAATAAGAAAATTACATTGACAAAGAATCCACAGGCATAAAGATAAAATATTTTTGAACAAATGATTGATACTCATTTAACTGATGCTATTAATTTGTAAAATAGGCTTATAAAAATATATTAATAACTTTTTTTTTCATATGACAAATGCGTTGACTGGGAAGCGAACCCACGCCAGCTGCTTGGAAGGCAGCTATGCTAACCACTAGGCCACCAACGTTTGACAAAATATTAATAGCTTCAATATTTATTAGATTCAAAATGCCAATAATGATTCAACTAACTTGAAAAGGCAACAATTAAAATAGATTTATTTTATTTATACAATAAAAAGCATTTCTGCTCTTACAGGTAAAAGAGAAAATAAAAATGGAATGTTATTTTTAAATCAAATTACAATTATTCAATATTAGTCTATATTTTCAAGATTAAAAAGGAATTCTATAAATATTTTTATTTTACTAAAAATACAAAAGTGGAATTTATTGTACGTGGATTACATAAACTACGTTGTTTATTAGAAAAAAAGTACTTCAAGTTGTCTAGCGAGTTAAATATTCAAGTACACTAAAAATAGGATATATAATAATTTTCCTCCACTATAAAAGCAATGATCACTAGGTTTTAAGCAGATTTGTGAGTAGAGTGAGTGACAATCAGCTTTTCTATTTATAAAAATTAAAGTTGAGCTCAGTAAAGGTTGTTTAAATTCAATAAGCTAGGCAAAGTAATGAGAGCCAATAAGTTCAAGTATGCATATCTAAAATAACATGAATTCATCACTGCCATCCCTTTAATGCAAATCAGTGTAGCTTAATAATTAAAGAAGCTTTCTTACAGTTACCTATCTCATGGCTAGATTGTGCAGTGAAATTGGATATCACAAAAAGAATACAGTATTATAATTAGTTAATCCGCTGTACATTTATAAGAGCTAACCAGAAGTTCTGATATACTTAACCTTCATATAAATTTAGGTTATAATAGAATTTATAGTTAAATGCCATAAAGGATTAGTTGCTTACACATACACACACACACACACACACATATATATATATATATATATATATATATATATATATATATTAGAAGGGTCTTGATCTCAGACTTTTTCTTTACAGCTATGCTCTCAATCTTATACAACTGATACACATATCCTCATAAGGTGAAAAAGATAAATGGACTCCAATATATATATATATATATATATATATATATATATATATCGTACTAAACCACTATTCATCAATTGGTCCAGATCATCTTCTCCCATGCATATTTACAATCAGTGCTCAATTTATATTAAGATAGAGAATATTCAAACTTTAACAGACCAGCTTCAGTCTTCTCCACACTCCAACTCTTCAGCCATTCATATCATTGAAAATCCAATGATAAAATATTCAAAGCCTTTGTTGATGCAAATATTATTGCCATACCCATAATGACTTTTAAGTCATTCTGACTCCTCACATATAGAATCCTAATATGTCTATTTAAATATATTTTAATAATATATATATATGATCAATAGATGGCGTTTTACTAAAAACACCGTCAAAGCGTGTTTGTTTACATAAACGTCAGAGTAAGCATTCACTACCTCTTTCGTTAGTTCCACCCTCAGATCATGAATGCTTACTCTGACATTTATGTAAACAAACATGCTTTGATGATGTTTTTGGTAAAACACCATCTATTGATCATAAATACAAGCATTAGCAAGTTTAACTTGCTTTTTTGTTTTTCATATATATATATATATATGTGTGCAGACGAAACCACTATCATTATAGGCAATATCCTACTAAATACACACCACACTTATTTAAAACAATGACAAGCAAATGTAAAATATACCTTGTTAAACATTAAAAAGTTTGTTTTAAATTATCAATCTGAAAAGCAATTGATATGCCATAAGTTTCTACTAAAGATAAGAAATATTTACCTGAAGTTTAACAAGAACAGAACAAACTGTACATTGGTTTACTGAGAATAGAAAATGGGCAAAGAAGCACTAATAGAAGTACATAATACATAAAACATAGACATAACATAACCAACAATGACTATCAAGAGTTATCAGTCTTTCTCTGAGACTGAAATTAAAAAAGATACATTATAAAACTGAGGCTAATCATCATCCAGCCAATGCCAAACTTAGAACATAATATTATAAATACTATTAATATTTTATCTATATGCATTTCCATAAGTGCTAAGATAATTATGAAAGGAATCCTATATCAAAGATGATAGAATTGTCATATAAATGTCAATCACCAATGATCTGGGCCATCAGATTATATGAGTTGGCTATCAATAAACTAAGAATCATGTTAAAATATATGAACAAAATGATGGTTGTAGACTCCAGGGATGACCTTTATCTTTTGTGCAATTCAAATAATTCAATATAGAATCATCTGGATATTTCCACACACACACACACACACATATATATATATATATATATATATATATATATATATATATATATACTGAATCTATGAGGTTTATATAAAAACTAGAAAGCTTTAAAAAAACAAAAACTATATTATTATTGTTATTGCTTAAAAAACTATTTAAAGAATATGTAGTCAAACGTTGGTGGCCTAGCAGTTAGCATAGCTGCCTTCCAAGCAGCAGGTCCGAGGCCCAGGTTTGCTTCTCAGTCAATGCATTTAGCATTTGAAAAAAAAGTATATATAATAAAGAATGGTAATTCATATTGGCTATCGATAAGTAATCTGGTCAATACGTGATGTGTGTGCATGTTATAATAAATGAATAATTATATAAAAAAAATATACACATCAAAATGAAAATCATTTATAAAATGAATATTGTTGTTATTTGGTATCTGTAATAAAAAATATGTTGTAGTTAGATTATTAAATATTTATTATTACAGTTTATAAAATATTTTACTTTTTATTACTTTTTTTTAAGTAAATTAGTTGATTTATAAAAACATTAGACACAAGGCAGGAAAACTAATAATATTTATTAAAATTATTGCCTGTTTTGTAAAAAAGTGAAATTTTAGATTTAAAGAAAAAAGGAAAAAGAGATACATTGAATTGAATACATCTTTTCAAATCTATTATGAAAACTGAACTGCAGTAATAATCGTACATTTTAAGAATAAACAGAAATCAAAAACATGGATTGCTAGATTAATAAGTCAGAAAAAAGGGGTTTATTTTTCTTCTCTAATATTTCCAGGTGATTGGATGAAGAAATTAATACAAATCCTTTTTCAAAATTAATAAAAATCATAGCATTGAAATCTAACATAGAATAAGTATTTATGTAATACAATATTCTCTCTTCAAAATTAATGAATATATTATAATTGAGAATACTTTTGATCAACAAAGAAGCAAAAAATAAAAACATATTATTTAAAAACAAAGTTAGATATAGATTATTAATAAATAATAATAATAATAATTCTATTTAATTATTATTCTTCCTGCTTTGATGGATTATTGGAGTGCCCTGAAGAAACTAATATGTGAAGACAATTAACATTTTTATTCAGTATCACAATATCCAGGGCAAACAAAAAGTGGTAATATTATTGTTTTTAATCTATAAAAAAAAATAATTGCCCAGTGTGTTCATTATAAAGTAATCTTAATAATATTTGTGTTTAACAACTACTAACAATAAAAGAAACATTAATTAATGTTTAATATGCATATGTGAATCGATTATAAAAGTGATTGTTTTAATTAAGTTATTGTATTTTCTTAATAATCATATAAAAATATTTTGTCAATAAACATGATTATAAGTCTTAACTTTTGATATACTTTAAAGATGTATAACTTGAATCAAACAGATATATATATATATATATATATATATATATATATATATATATATATATATATATATATATATATATATATATAATCTTTATAATACTAAAGAAAGTTAAATATTGAATTATAAACATAATTACAAACCTTCTCAACAACAGACAAATATCAATTTCCTTAAATGGTAAACTAACAAACTTTTTCAGGCCTAACAAATTCATCCCGCAGGTCTCTCCTCTGAGTGCTCTGATGTTTATCATATATTTGAATCCACTCTTTAAATCCTTATAACAGGATCTTCCTGGATTATTTATCCCACATTTAAACAAATATATTAATTACATTGTTTACATGGATGACCTAGTTGTGTTCTTAGCATCTAGCAAGTTTAACCCTAGACTCTTGCAACTGATGTATAACTTCTTTGCAGAGTCAGGGTTGTCCTTTAACTTAGCTAAATCTGCAGCTTGGAGGCTGTCTTCAGGGAACAGCATCCCTTCTCCTTTTCTGCTTGGCCTCAGAAATTCCTAGGCTTACAGATGAACCTTTCTTCATTATCTAGAAGGAAAGTCATTCAAAATTCTATACTGACAGCTGCAACAGAGAACATTAATTCACTGGCAAATGCGTACATGTCTCTCTATGCTAAATCATCTTTGCTAAACATGTTTTTGTTCCTTAAAATAGCATATTTCATGCTGTTTGTAAAATTCATTGGTAAATTTATTCATGGGGTCAACTCCCTATACACATGCCTTTTGTGGAAGGGCAAAATGGTAGCAATTAGCCTCAGGAAAATCCAAAGACCAACTAAATTTAATGGATTGAGACTACATTCACTGCAAGTGCTTTGGCTCCAGTGCTTGTACAATTTGTTATGCAAATTAAATATAATTTTTCCTCAGTATGTGCCTCAATTAGACATAAATCCAACAGACACACCTCCACCTTGTCAAAACTATTGGATTTCAGAAGTAGTAGAAAATATTTCAAAAATTACATCACCTCCCTCTCAATTAAATCCAACAAAATATATTATTGGGATGCATATTATTTAATGCATGAACTCAATGCTCCCATGGGACAATTTTCAGGTGAGACTGAAGTACTTTGATTTTCTCATCAAAATAAATCTTAATGCACTTTCCACAAGTTACTTTCTGGTGGCAAACAGGTGCTTTTCATCATTGGGCTCTGTTTGCTCATTGTGTCATAGGGAGGATGACACCATGGATAATATATTCAATCAATGCATTGCCTTACAGAGTTTCAGACAACTAATTAGCTCATTATTCAGGGAAAAACATCTACTCACTTCAACATTATAGAATGGCATCAACGCAGGCATATTTGCCATAATCAGAAGTGCCATGTTTTCAACTTATTTCCTGTGGCTCATTAGGTCCACACTTCTCTTTAATACAAATGGTACTGACCCTCAGCAAACACTAATATAAAAAATAAAGACAATGAGGGATCGGAATATGAGATTTGCACCTGAAATGACATACAAGATGACATGGGAGTTAATTGACTTGGAAAAGAACTTTTGACTTCTAATTAACTTTAACCTCAAGGAATATACCAAATAGCTTTTATAACTGTTAGTTTTGTTTAATTCCACATGTATGAACAAAATTGGATCTTAAATTGTATTTCAAATGATAAAACCTTAATACTAATAAATCTGTTTTGATAAAAAAAAAGAAAAAGGTAAATATTACCAACTCTAAATAAGCTAAATAAGCTCTGTTTCACAAATTTAATATCCATCTCAAAAATGCATTTTAAATTATAAATGATAGATATGCTTGATTATTTCAATTATAAAAATAAATTTTAATAAAAAAAAACATGAAATGATATTTTATACCATTACACTAACTTAATTTTAACAGAAGTGAAAATAGTTTTAAGTTTGTAAAATTGCTATGAAAAATCGATAAGAAGTATAATTATTCATTTATGGTATTTATTATTCTCATTTAGTGTTTTAATCACAATAATCATAATGTATATTTTGTATAATAAAATTATTATTATCATTGACCATGGTGTCCTTCTCTAAATTTATTTTATTCTCTATTTTATTTTGGTGTTAATGCAAGATGTGTCAATGATAGGCATTGCATTTGGGTTTCTATTTTTGTGTTATACTTGTTTTAATATAGTAATATAAAGAGTTAAAGCATTCATAACTTGTGCATGCAGCTTGATTACAGGTCATAAGGTCACTGTAACTGGATTAATAAGTCATTCATCTGATTGTAGCATGAATATCTAATTTGCATAGTACTCATCCTCACAATTATTGAATTATAAATATTTGCAGGTTAGAATGTATACATGTCTCTTGATGCCACACCTTATTTCTATGCTTCTAGTTATTTCTTTCTTTACAATATATATATATATATAGTCTGAAATTATAGATGTATTTCAGTATGTAGTAAGATGTCAGTCATAATTTTTTTTTCTTTCTTTCTTGTTTAATTTTTGGATGGTGAATATGTTAACTTATGAAACATTAAACTGTATTGCTATGACAACAATAATATTAATACAAAATTGTTTATGATTAATTGTATTGTAAGATTGTAATGGAAATTATTCATTTTAAAAAGAAAAATTAATATAAATAAAGTATATAGTTTGGATAAAATTATTATTTTTTTTTGCAATATGTTTTGTTTTAAGCCAATTTTAAGCCAATAAACACCACATGATCACATGAGTTTTGCATGTTTTGTTTTAGTTACTGCATTCAATATATAGTATAGGGTATATGAGTACAGACTTTCACATGACCCACCACTCTCCACTCTATCTAATAACACTGATACACTCAAGCACATATATGCTGAAAAGATAAATAATCACCAATATATGTATTTCACACATGGTATATATTAAACCTGTGTTTCAGTTATTGCATTCAATATAGTAAATTAAAAACAATACAAATAAAGTTAATATTTTAAATATATTTTTTATTTGTATTTGTATGGTATATTATATTGAAAAAATATGTATAAAAATATATTTCCAATGTAATATATGGAAAAGGTAGAGTAAATTGTTTAATTTATATTAAAATGAAAAATAGTATTTGTATATTAAAAATGTAAATATTTATTATATGTAATAATTGTGAAATTATTTTTTTGTCATTAGTTGGTAATAAGATTTTTTTATTTATATAATGCTATTGGACATCACTCAAAGAGTGAAAATAGAGGATTGCTATAGTTACACTCCATATCAATAAAAAGAAGTAAATAGTTTGAACTCAGTATCTCTTTCATTTTCTTTAAACAGAAGCACATATAAATTTGTTCATGTGATTTTTTTGTTTCCTTTAAAGTACATAATTGAGTGAACAAATGGAAAGATAAAAAGTAACATTATCTTCCCATGTACAGGACAGCATATTGAAAACTTTTTTATGAGAAAACAACATATGTATTATAAAAAGGAAAAGTCATTAAAATTGCTGCATTAAATCATAAACCAGCAGAATATTTTTATCCTTAAAAATGGATGATACTTCTATTTCAAAGATGGAATACAAATGTCAGAAGGTGTATAAGACTCATATCTACCTAGTTGTGTAATTTTATTACAGTGATTAATCAAATTTTTTAAAGATATAAAGAATCAATTTAATTTCCCATCATATAAGTCCTACATAAAGCTATCATCTATTCATTCATAATATTTTCAAATAATATTTGTTCATGAAAGGATAACTCTTCATATCACCATGAATATAAACTAGTACTCAAACTAAATAATAATTATTTGAGTGAATAATTTGAATATATGCATAAAACATCAGAATCAATAAAATATACTTTGGATTTAAACATTTTCATGAATATATTATATATTCTTTGAAGCAAAGACATACTATTGGTTTATAGTTTGAAATAGACATCAGAACTGTGGTGCTATTCTGAAAATATAGTATTTAAAGACTCTAATTCAGGTTGTTAGTTTATGTTTACTATTATTATTGATATATATTGTACTATGAACTAGGTTTGAACCCTGTTATAAGTTAAAGGGATTCTAGGTAACCATGTATATGTAGGTGTGGTAATTAGACATACATTTTAATGTATATATTTGATTATGTCAAAATGATTAAATAAAGTAACTGGATTAAGGGTGGGTGGGTGCTCATTTGTTTTAATGGAATATGTGTATGTATATATTCTATAATGAAATGTATAAAAAAAATTTCTAAAAAAGCACATAATGTATATGTATATATTTTTCTTGTGTCTAATTTCGTTTTATTTTTAATAAAGAGAAAAAATATGTAAATGATGAAAAAAATGAAACTAGTCTTGTTTAAAGTTTTTTTCTCTTTTTAAAGTTTCTAATGAAATGTTAATATAAAAGAAAACACTTGCTAAAGCTTTTCTTTTGTAAAAAAACAAAACAAAAGAAGAAGACTACAGAAAATGGATCCAAAACTGTGGTGTCCTGGACTAATGAAATCACACAGAATAAGATTTAAAATATAGAATATTTTGACGAGTTATGGAAAGTATTGATTGAAAAGAATGGAATTTTCTATAAAAATAAATAGGAAAATCAGGATAACCAGATAGAGTTTTTGTTAGAGTTCTTATGATGATATATTCACTGCGGTAAATTAATTGAAATTCAAGATTTTTGACTTATGATATTGGAAGAGAATATATATGTCAGATAACATGAGTATGTTGGGGTAAAATCCTAAATGTGCTGGGTTTTTATTCCCTCCCCCACTCCATGAAGGAAACCAAAGATGCTACATGATCCTCTAACTGTTCAAAGTTCAAAAATCCACATCCATACACATTCATTTCATCAAGTATTCTGATTCATCATTATTTTATCGGAAGTTATGGGTGAATATAAATGATTTAATTTCCCCCAAAGGTAAAATATCTGTTATTTCAAATTTATACTCATGCACATTATCAATCTTATATTTATAGCCTGTAATGTATTTATATTAAGTAATATAAACAGTATTAAAGTTAAAAATATTTAATCTTTGTAATAAATAATTTCTGAATGTCATATATATATATATATATGTGTGTGTGTGTGTGTTTTTAACTAAACAATTGAGCACTATTATTTTATGGTTATTTATTTAGTTAAGATATATGTATGCTTTTTATTAAATAATTTTAATGTCAACTAACTTAAATTAACATGTCTCTGTCAGTCTAAAGACTACCCACCCTGAATGAGCTGCCCATGGCTGGGCATTCATTAATACACTATGATTACTCTCAGTAATTCCCTTTAATATAATTCTTATGCAAGCATAGGATTGGTGCTTGGAGTCAGAAAAATCTGATATCCATAAATACTTTGTTAGGGAAATATTAATTATTAATTATGAGAAATTAAGGCCAAGTATCTACATACATATATATCATTATGTTTCTATTTATTATTTTTGTTGTTTCTTTTTGGGAGATGAAGTTTTAAAATAACTTGCTTCCAGGTTTATGGCTACTATAAATATACCTCAGTCAATTAAAGATTTAATTTATGAATAAATTTCACTAGTAATAAATGTAATAAAAAAGGTTTATAAATATAGTGTAAATCCAATCAAATATAAATGGAAAAGGGGGGTAACCCATTATAATATATAAATTTGTTTCTCTTCATTTAAAAATGTAAGGTATTTATTGATGAATAATACATAATTTTAAGTTAATTAGTAATTTTTTGACTTACCAATATATAAGAAAGTTATGTTTTCCTAAGTTTAAAATTGTATCTTGTCGCATAGTAATTATAATATTAATATCTAAAAATATTCACTTTTTTAGTGATTTTAAATTAATTTCAGGTATATCACTTATATTAGAAGTTCAAAAGATTTTATCACAATAATCACTTTATTTTGTACTCTTAAATGTTATTAACAAATAACTAGATTTATCTTTGTATAGATTCCAAAAAAAGATTGAATCCAGATTGTACTAAAAATTTGTAGGCAAAACATGTCTTAAATACATATTTGCAAATAATATTGTTGCCCAAACAATTCTAATAATCTTGCTTATAAGTATGAGCAGTTGCAAATATATTTTTAAAACTTAAAATGTTATAAAATTAATAGCAACATTTTAAAACCTCCTAAATAATCTACTAATAATTCCTATAGAAAAGTGCTTGTGAAAAAGACTTTATCAAGTTCTTTGCTGTAGTAAAATTGCAAAGCATAATTTAATATGATTGTTTTTAATTTTATAAGATTTCTATCTATATATGGCTAAAATAATGATAAATATATGTGTAAAAAATTATAATTTGGACCAACTGATGAATCCTGGTTCAGTATGAAAGCATATCTTAAGGATTACTTATATTTTTTATATATCTTAGGTTGTATATTTCAGGAAAATAAAGGTTGAAGTATATATATATTATAATGGTCGGGGATGAAGATGAAATATCCAGTCTTACTGTATCTTCCGACGAGGGCACCACTAGGCCATTTGGACCTAGAAAATTTATAGAGTAGGCAGATATGCGCTGTTAAAATCATGACCGCCAGCCCAAGTCACTAGCTCATGAAGTAGCAGAGGTTTAAAACACTTATTAACATATATATTTCTTTTAATAAATAATAATAAAAGCACTGTCAGTATTAATAACACAAAGATTTTATTTATGTATATAATTAATAATGCACAAACTTAAAAAAATATTTTTTATAACAAAAGAAGAAAGTTGTTTTATTCTGTTTCATTAGTTATTTTAACTTTTATTCTTAATCTTAGAAATGTTGAGTATAAATGAGCTATCCAGATCACGCACCTAAAAGACTTTCAAACATTTGATTCCAGGCTAAAAATCTGCAGCCACACCAATTCTCACTTCCAGATATATATCAGCAACCAATGCAATATGAACATGTTAGCATAGAATCACGCTGACAGGAATGTGCGTCTGAACAGCATGATATTATTGGAGAAAACATGAGCTTCAACCAGTATAGGAATGTGCTTCCATCTGGCAAAGGAATCATGTATGTAATATAAAGAGAACACACTATGTATGGATGGGAGAGCGGTCTTATCTTGCCGACTTATCTTCTCAATCCATAGAGCTGGAATGAGTCAATGGCACAGGAAATATGTCTGCATCCATTTTCAATGATATGACTACCTCTTTGGGGTCATTCATTCAGTTGGACTTGTCACCCTAGTTGCTAACACACTTCACATTACATTGATATAAATGTCCATATATCTCTCCACCAGCATTGACACAACTACGAAACAAATAGTCCAAAATCAAAACCCTCCTTAAAAGTAACATATTTAAACTAGTCTAGCAGCCATCTACACTCAACTAACATTTAAATCATTTTATTAATTTAATTCAACACAAAAAATCTTTAGTTTAATTAAGATTTTACAATCATTTTTAAGATAACATTTATATTTTAACTTTTTTTTTTTAACACACAAATAGATTTTATTAACGCACATTTAAAATTGAGGAATAAAATTTATTTTTAGATTTTAACATTAATTTTTTTAAAATTTAAATTACTATTTTAAATAGACCACACAGATGGATATTTAAATTATATTTTACTTTAGCATGTTGAGTATAGATAGTCTACATAGATTTTTTTTCCACTTAAAAACTTATCAAAACATTCATTCTATCTCAGACTAAAAGTTTGTAGTCAACCCAATGTCAGCTTCCAGATATATATTTGCAACCAATGTAATATGAAGATGCTAGCATAAAACCATGCCGACAGGAATGTGCATATGACAGCATGATATTATTTGAAGGAAATGATCCATGTCCAGAACAGGAAAGTGCATCTGTCGGACTAAGGAATCATGTATATAATTTTTTTAAGAGTGCTATGTATGGGGGAGAGTGGTCTTTCTGCCATCTTATAAATTCCTGTCCATAGAGCTAGAAGGGGTCAACGGCACAGGAAATACATCTGCGACCATTTCAACGATATGATTGCCTCTTTGGGGTCATGCATTCAGTTGGGCATGTTGCCCTGCATGCTAAAAATGCTTCACATTACATTAATATAAACACCCATATATCCCTCTACAAGCATTGCCCTAACTACGAAGCAAATAGTCTAAAATTAAAATCCCATAAATTAAACATAAACGAATTTAAACATAGTTATTAATCTTTATCCATGCAGCTATCTACACCCAACTTTAAATTTAATACATTTTAGTTAAAAAGATAGAAATAAATAACCTAGTTAAATACAAACATAAATAATTAAATTTTAAAAAAAAAGGAAATGATTGAAATAGCAAACGTATATAAAAACAAATATTTATAATTGATTTAGAGTTCTATTCTTGGTCAGATAAGAGTACATTCATTTATATTACTTTTTTTTGGATTGAATACTTATTGACATTATACGGTAATGATTTAAAAGAAAGTTCAATTGGTAAAAGTTTATACTTTACGGATTCTGCAGATTTTGAGGTCCATCTTCTTGATCACTTATGTAGATTGTTTGCTCTTCCTTTTTAAAAACAAAGCTGCTACTTGCCATTCCTTTTTGGTCCCTAACTGTCATGGGGACATCTCAGCTGGTTGTCCAGAAATTAAATCTATTGCAGATTCCTACATCGTGTGAAGTCTGCAATACAGCTACCGTTCATGGGTACATTCAAAGTCAGCTCTCAGATAACAATTATAATAATCCTTTGGCTTTTATATTTTTCTTTAGTCTCTTATCATCCAATCTTTGGATTCAACTGGCAAGTCATCACTAATTCTCTGGTGTTTCAGTTATGGTCTGTGCTGACATTTCTGTGCTTGCATTGGTCATTTAATTTCTTTGTACTCTCTATCTGACCATTTAATTTATTTTAAATGCCTCAAGGGCCAGTTTGCTTTAGAACAATCATTTAAGTAATAAGACAATAATTTCCATTTTCTAAGATTATAGAAATCAGCATTATTTCTATTTTTAAAATATCAATCTTTATATTTTTACTTTTTTACAAAAAAAAAATACTTTCAAATACTTTTTCTTAAAATAGTTTAAGTTTTCCATCTGTGTGACAATATATATATATTAAACAACTTTTAATTTTCAGTTTTTAAGTTTTTTCTTCTTAATAAATCAATTTTTATTTACGATCATTTATTTTCATTTTAAAATAATGTAACGGCATATATTCCATTACAATATATATATTAAGTTAAATTTAAATATAATGAAAGACGTGCATATGAATTTAAGTTATGATATATACTATGTATGTCTTACTAACTTGAAAAAAATGAGGTACATATTTCATATGCAACCACAGTAAGAAAAGTTGGTATAACATCTGATTGTGGTAGGATTGAGTTGAGATGAAAGATACACTGCCAAAAAGAAATATTTGATAATATATTTTGCATTTAGTATGCATATTATAACCATATATTTGGCTTTATGTGATTTTTTATAGTCTATATGACATATATTTCATTCTTGATGTTAATTTGTAAAGTCTTAGCTTAATGTTTTAATATTATTGATTAAAATAATTTACTTAGCATATTTCAATATTAATTACTTATGAAATCTAATTATATTATTTAATGTTTTATTAAAAATCCCAGTTGATAGTCTAGATCTAAATAAGAATTAAAGCCTGTTATGTTTTAGGTAAATGCAATTAATAAAGTTATTTAATTCTGTACAAAATATTATTGAATTAGGATCTCTGTTCATTTTAAAATAAATCGTTTTAAAATAATAATTTATAAAATGTTAGTTCATGTAAGAGTTATTTAAAGCCTGAGTTTAGAGTTGTTGAGTTTAAATATGATTAATTGGGATACATTCCAATTTAAATAAGTTTTAAATTAAGTAAATTTTAAACAGATAAAAAGTTAATTTTATTTTGTTTAGAATAATGGATATGTGTGTGTGTGCATGTTTGTGCATGTGTTTGAATAAATGAAACATTTAAAAAAAAATTTATTAAAAGCTATATTTTATCAAAATGATACATTGAATAATTACAATATTAAAAAATTTTCAATAAAGTAAAATAAAGAATATATTTTGAGTGGAAAGTCGACAATTTAAAAATGCTGGTAAATAATTTTATTAGAATTAAATAAATCATTTATTTAATAATTAAATTGCAATTAATAAAGTTTATTATCAGTATGAACATCACATGAAGAGATAGTCTGGATTAAAAAGTTCAAGGTCAGATTAATTAATTATGAAAGTTTAAAACTATGCTAGTAATTTTAATATCCAACCTCATTATTTAAATAGGATTTATTGAACTGGATCATCTGATAGGAAATGTGGACAACAGACATGCACATGCATTTGGATATAAAAAGAAAAAAACAGGCAATCATTATTAGTGTGAGTTGAAATAATTTTAAAATTATATTGTTGATTAAAAAATTTTAATTGATTTTTCTTTTATCATTTCAAATATCTGAATAAATGAATTAAAAGTTATCCTTTGCAGTACTATCCTAAGGTATATGTTTAACCAGCTTATCAAATAGTAGATCAAGGAAAGATGCTAAAAATCCTATTAACTTTCAAGGAAGTCAATAGAAACTAATTGTACATTGGAAGTATTTGCTTATTTTATCCTTATTTGAAAATCATTAATTAATTTGAACTTTGGAAATCATTATTGACACTAATTTTTACTTATTAATGAAATATTTTACAAGTTTGATAAAACTCTGATCTAAAAAATGAAGGATTGATGAATAATTTGTCAAAGACAATGACTCTTAATGTGTTTTAGATATATGTATAAAAGTTATAATATTTGTTTTGACAAATTACCATAGAAGCATTGGGTAATTTAAAAATAGAAGAAATTGCAATGATTTGGAATTGTATTATATAATTTTAAAGAAATAAAAAGTTATATGATTTAGCTTCTTCAATACTTTTAAGAAAATACTTTATTCATTAGATTTTCTACTAATGCAGATAAGCTAAAATTGAGTTGGTATAATTATCTCCACTGAGGTAAGTCATAAGCTCAAAACCAATTGGTCTGAAGATAGGGACATTACAATAAAGATTTTGAATTCTTTCTCTTCCAACACTTATAAATTAAAGCTTGATTGGAACTAGTGATAAGCACCTTCACACGAGAAGCTTAAAGGCAATTTACACAATTTGTGTCTTGTTTTATTATATATATATATATATATATATAATAAAACAAGACATTACATATATATATATATATATATATATATATATATATATATGGAATAATTAAAATTGTTATTGATATCATGTAGTTATAATTTATATCCTATATTTAATTGCTTT
Source organism: Epiperipatus broadwayi (assembly GCA_028023455.1). Lineage (NCBI taxonomy): Eukaryota > Metazoa > Onychophora > Udeonychophora > Euonychophora > Peripatidae > Epiperipatus > Epiperipatus broadwayi. The sequence goes on from JAQFVV010012656.1 coordinate 293,667, forward strand.
TATTATTTATGATATTGTAAAATATATCTATAATGGTATGTGTAAATGAACAATGTTAGGTAAGAAATATTAGGTAAAAAGATTTATTTTATAAGTTATTTTATCAGTTGAAGTTCTCATATCTGTTTGTTGTTTCAACCTAAATTGTTGTACCCAGGGTATAAGTTATTTTTATATATCCAATATAAATAGTTATGAATAAAAGTAATATGAACTTCAGTATATGTGAGAATTGAGATAGCTTATAAACTAAATGTTGAATTTATTATGCAACTATGATTTGTTGGCATATACAGAATATTAAGCTAAATGTATGCATTATATGTCTTTGTATGTGTGTTGAGATATTTAATTATTTATTATTCCTATTATTAAATCCTTGCCTTGTAAGCAGTATTCATTTGGCAATTCTATGTGGATAATATATTACTTTTGTATGCCCTCCAGGAGTGAGAGGGTGGCTTGTTTATTTGTCAGCACTGCCTGCACATAGTTACTGGGACTTATTTATGAAATGTATTGTTTAACCTTTTTATTGGAGAAAGTGTGGCTATCTTGTTTTCAGCACTGCCAAGTTACTAGGGTGCCTATTTGTATTTTGCTTTTTTCATTATCCAATTTACCTGGAATTTCAATATTAATGCCATCTTTGGTATATTATATTATAGGCATATCTGTCTTTATAATATATTATTAACTCTGCTACAAAACATTTAAAACGCATTGTGAGCATTGAGCATATTTATTTCATCACCGCAACATAGGTGCTAGTAATATCACATTCGTGTTACTATTTTGCATAATATTTTTGCTATCTTTGTAAACTTGTAAAAAAGTGTTTCCATACTAATTTTTCAACCTACTTTCATTGTGTAAAATGTATAATATTTTACTGGTGGCCTGAATATAGGCATATAGGGGTATTGTTTTACTCGGCATGTATAATATTTAAAGAAAGACTGAATTAAATAAAAATAAAAACTTTTGAGTGATGATAATTTCTTGTTAAAGTAAATTCTTTAGATTTGTTTTATGGAAAGAGATATTTATGTGTGTAGTTTATTAATATTTTGTTAGTCGAATTTATTAAATTTAACAAATGATGCTTATTATAAATAAATATTTTATTGTATAAGTATTATCTCATAGCGTAAATAAATAATTTTATTATTAATTAATCACCTCCGTTACTCAGAAAACCTTATTTAATAAAATTTTACTATTAATTATTTTGAAATATGATTTTTTTTTGTTGTTTTTTTTCTACAGAACAGGATTTTTTCATCATCATCAACCATTATCAATCCACTGCAGGATGAAGATCTAATTTAATCCATTTTCTCCAATCTTTAGTTTCTTTTCTTCATATCACCCCTGCACACTTTTTTATTTCATCCACCCAACTCACATGTGGTCTCTTTCTGGGTCTTTTACAATCTTTTGTAATCCAGTTTAAGATTTTAATTGTTCATCTTTTATCATCTCTTCTAGCAATATGTCTAGCCCAACTCCATTTTAGTCTTTTAATTTTTCAATGAGTTCAGTAATACCTGTTTGCTCTCTTGGCCATAAATTGCATTTTTGATCTCTTCTTGTTACTCCCAACATGCATCTCTCCATACTTCTTTGAGTGGTCTGAAGTCTCTGTAATGCTATTCTATTAAGTTTCTAAGTCTCAGATCCATAAGTAAAAACTGGTAGAACACATTTATTAAAAACTTTCCTTTTCAAACATATAGGCATATTTCCTTTTAGTATCAAGTTATTTCTACCAAAAGCACTCCAACCAAGTTTAATTCTATGGTTAATTTCATCCATTATGTTTCCATCTGTATTAATAATCTGACCAAGGTATTTGTAGCTGTTAACTTCTAACTCACAATAACCAACCTTTATTTTCATATTTTGATAAAATCCATTAAACATTACTTTAGTCTTTTTAACATTTATCTTTAGTTCTACTTTCCTACTTTCATACCTGCACTTATATATGTAATATATAGGGGGGTGCAGTGAACTCAGACTTTCACACAACCCTCAACCATCCATGCTATCTCATACTACTGATATACTTGATCACACACATGTCGAAAAGATAAATAATCACCAATATATGTATTTCGCGCCAAACCAGCACTCGTCAGTTGATCCAGATTATCATCTCCACACATATATACAATCAAAGCTCAGCTTATATTAAGATAGCCAAACTTCATACTTTATAAGAGTACAATTCAAATAATGACATAGAATTTATTTATCTGTTTTACTTATTATTTATTTACATGCATTATAATAAGATAAATATAATGTTTATTTGCTTTTTATTTTCAAATGCACTTGTAAAATATATCCTTTCTACCTGCTGCATTATTCCTTATTAATACGTATTGAAGGTGTAGCTTTATCTCAAACATCAAAGTGAATCGCTCCAAACCCACTATAGACCGTACAGAAGAAATAGCTAATAATTATGTAATAATAAATAAGCGATTAATAATACGCACGTATTACATATATATTCAATTTCGGAATCATTGAGGGAGGGTGATGTAGAAGTAAAAAATCTTCCTTTTTAAACAATTCTTTATTTGTAAAAAATAATAATACTCGTGTATAATACATATTTTCAGTTTTATATGAAATTGAAAAAAAAAAAAAATTTGTAATATAATCTGCCATATAATCTAATCTTAAAATTGTAAACACGGTTTATTTATTTTCACATTTAATAATTCTATTTTATTGAAAAACAATGACCAAGAAAACATTGCCATGGGCAAAAAATAAAAATGAAAGAATAAAAGATAAAAGAAATTGTTAAAAGCTCAAGGGTAATTTTTTTTTTCGCCTTTATAACAATAAAGATTTTTCTATATTTTTAATGATGAATTATTACTTTATTAATAGGGATTGGAGCAGTTGTTGAAATAAACAGAAATGCATCCCATTAAAATAAATTTTATCTGTAGAAATAATCTATTTTTAGATTTGATATTATTTTTTAATCCATAACACAAATATATTACCTTTTATAAAATTTATATATATATATTAAAGAAATGTTATGTTTATTCTCGTTAAATAATATTCATTATAAATATATTAAATACCTCCACACCATCAAACATTCTTATCAAATTATATGAATAAAGATACAATATAAGACAAATAGACCCCAAGATGCATTTTATGCTAAACTAGCACTCATCCATTCTAGTTTACTTGTTTCTATCGCAGTATCTGCTATTTCAATTCGATCATGGTATATTAAAATTAATTTGAGAATGCACTCATGTAAACAAAAAAACATTGGAAAATATGTCTTCACTACAACAATTATGCACTGCTGTTTACTCATCCTAACACAGCAGTAACTTACCTTCAAACAATATAAAGAACAGATTCAACTTACAATAAAACTGACCACTGAAAGAAAACAAAAGGAAATATGTAGCCAATGGAATAACAGGTAAATTGGAAAGCTAGATTGTGAATTCAATAGTTGCTGGTAAGGATGATATTCTTATTAGATATTGACATCCATTTGGAATGGCAAATAGACAACTTCCTGATGTTCAGACAACACTGGTCAACTATCAGATGTTGAATGACAATATGCACATTATCCACAATATTGGCAGAGAGGCATGCTCAAATCTGAAACAGAAAACTGCTAGTTACAGTCATCATTGTATCTACACATAAGGAAAATTACCTGTGGCTGGAGGAGACAGGTTCTAAATAGAGGTTACTGCATTTTTTTTCAAACATTAGCTATGTATGACTAATGATTAGAATTGCATAATTCAGCAATTGTAACCCAGATGAATTATTAGATCTGAATATTTGTATATACTTTGTAAATAAATATAAAGATGTATATTAAACATACATACAATACAAAACATATACAGAATTTTATATACAGAGTTATGTGTTATTCTTGAATAACCAAGAATATTACTTCTGGCTATACTACAGTATAAACATAATATTCATTCTTTCATAATGTAATAAAAATAGAATTTTGTTTTTATTTGGAGTGAAGGTAAGGTAATAAAAATATATCAAAATATCAACAAGAGCAAAAAGATTCAGGTGCTTAATACCTCTATTCAGAACTAATATGTGATTAAGGAAACATAGGTAATTTTAATCTTGACACAATTATATTAACTAAGGTTTCCTATTTCCTACTAATTTCTGTTATTTGTGTATAAATGTGTTCTCTTAGTAACTTGTTCATTGAATGACTCCTATACCTAAATATGCTAGCTTAAAATGTGTATACCTTATATCTAATTCAAATAATTGATAAATACTTATTTAACTGATACTAGCCACAAAATTCCTAAATTTTTACACTCTAGATGCCTGCTTAGTGTACTTATAGCTTAAGCTGGCCATTCTTCTAAATCACTTGATGAGCAAATATAGTTTGTGCAATCCTTGCATAATAAGACAGGATAGTCTGAATTTCTATACTTGTGGCTAGTTATGATATGATGAAAATGGTATGAAGGACACTTTGATAAATGTCTACACTAGTTTTGAAAATCAACCAGTTTAGGGTTTCATTGAAGTTTATAAGAAGTTCAAATACAAAAAGGCACAAAATTGGAGCTTTGAAACATAGATTTTTAGACTCCTGACTCACTTTAACCCTTAAACCTCTAATTGTATTATTGGTTATAAGAGGTAAAAATCAAATCTTTTAATTGGCCAACTCACAAACTGAAGACAAAGCCTATTGTTAAAACATATTCGCCTATAATATTAAATTCAACTCAGATACATTTATAAAAAGTATATTACTAATTTTTCAGGTTATGAAAGTGAATGAAAGTTCTTTTAAAAATAAATTGCTATTTATTTATTATAAAATATTCAATTTCAGCAAATTTAAAAGCGAACGTATAAACAAAAAAATGCTGACGTAAATGCTCTTTTCAATTTTACGTTATGGAAAAGTAAAGATTTCTTTTTGCTAAATCTTAAATATTTTTACTAAAATCTTCAATATTTTTCGAAAATAATTTTGTTTTTTTTAGTATATTTTATTAAAAAATTATTTTAATTTCTCAAATTATATTTTTTTATACTTAAATCACATTTGAAATGAAAATCTCAGCGTTTTTCTTTATTTTCTTTGATCAGGCAGTTTCTTTGTTCGTTCCAGCCAATCAGAATGTCTTTTTCGGCTGAGAGCCAGCTGACAGCCAATCACCAACAAGCTTCTTTCTTTGTTTAGCTTTAAATGTGGTTTTATTGATTTTTTACTTGTAAAATAATTCCAAAGAGGGCACCATCTTACAGAACTTTTAAAAACCTAATCAATAACTGTCAAACAAATATCCTAGCATTAAAAATAACGGAATTAGAATGATATCAGCTGTCAACGAGAGGCCTCATAAGAGGTGGGAAGGGTTTCATTGAAGTTTATAAAAAGTTCAAATACAAAAAGGCACAAAATTGGAGCTTTGAAACAGATTTTTAGACTCCTGACTCACTTTAATATTGTGTCATTTATTTATATTTCAGTTTCAGAGATGAAATATTTAAAAGTGTTATATTTTTAAATCACCCAGAGTAAAAACAATCAAATTGCATTGCTTGGAAATCACATGAAGATTTAACACTGGAAGTATAGCACTGCAGTTCTGAACCATGAACTTTGGGTCCCAGAATTCGGCCATTCCCACTTCCCATCAGAAATGTATATCGGTGATTATTTATCTTTTTGTCATGTGTATGATCAAGTATTTCATCAGTATGAGATAGCATGAATAGTGGCGGGTCATGTGAAAGTCTGAGTTCAAACCCCTATATATTACATATTGGAGTGCAGGTATAAAAAAGCCGGTACTGTAGAAAAAATCATATATTAAAATAAGTCTTTAGAGTATTTTTGTAAAAATAAATGAATACACTTTAAATTATGTGTTTGATATAATTAACTAAGCATTAATAACATTTGATAGAAGTGGGTTTCATAAATTGGACAACACCAAATTTAAAAAACTCACAGACATATCATTCAACATAAAGTATACTTTAGGATAAAATTATTTTTATACAAAATTCATAAGTTATGCTAATATAATTATCAATTATGCATAGCATATTGAAATATATAAAGAATCACATATGACTACAAGGCCTACAAATTGTCTTTGCCTAATCTAAACAATAGAATGTTTAGACAATACAAACAGTAATGTTTTCTTAACAATAAAGAATGTTGGATAAAATATTAGAATGTGAATGTTAAATATAGGGGAATTGAGCAAAGACTTTCAAGCATCCTTCAACTATCCACACTATCTACACACATGTAGATAAGATAAATAATCACCAATATACATATTTCATGTTAAACCAGCATCAATTGATCCAGATGATCAATTCTCACACACACATATAATCACTGCTCAGTTTATATTAAGATAGAAAATATTGTGGAGGATGGGGTATTTTAGACAGAATGATAAGATTTGTTATTCAAATCATGAAAACATCAAATGCAAATAATTCAGATTTATGAATGAACAAGTTTTCATTATCATGAAAAAGTAGATGTTTTTATAGAACAAAGTGTTTTAGATCAGACAAAACAACATTTTAAAATTGGCATGGGTGTCATTAATGCTGACCTGGGCAAACAATGTGGACAGATTTAAATATGATGATAAAAATGAGAGAGGACACAGATTTATGGAATTCACGAAGTAAACTATATATTATGAATCATTTTTTGAAAAAAAATGCTAAATGAAAAGAGATGTCAAAGCATCCAAATAAAGGTATGGCACAATTGGATTACATTGTTTCAAACAGAAATTTTATATTTCAAAATTGTAATGGTTTTAGTAGATTCAACACAGGAAGTGATAATCAATTAATGAGATGTAAGATACATATTAATGCAAAACTGGAGAGACACAAATTATCAAAAATTCACAGTTAATATTCCTAATCTTCAAAAACATTCTAATAATTTTAAATTAGAACTTGCAAATTATTTTAAGCTATTAACAGATTTTTAAAATGTTTCTGAATTGAACAAAATTATTTACCGATACAACATTTAAAACTATAAGAAAGAGAGCTGGTACAAAATGTGATAATTTACCAAATATATTTTCTATTGTAAGAAGAGAATGTATGAAGAGAATAAGGAATATTAAAAAATTTTAAAAGTGATCTATTAAGAACTGGATAACTTGAGTTTTCTAAATTGGTATGAAAAAGAGTTAATACTGAGATAAAAAATACAATTGTAAATCGGTAAGGAAATCTAAAAAAGATAAAATCTCAAACAGTAAACATCCTGTCAGTGGAAAAAGAAAGTTATTTTAGCAATAAGAAAAAAAGATGCAACTTTTATTAAAAAGAAAGATAATGTCTAGAAATATATAAAAGAATTGTATAAAGGATTATGTAGTAATATAGAGTTAAAAATAAAGTTTCTCTTACAATTACTATATCTTCTATATTCAGAGTATTTTAATGAAAAGATCTATAAAAAAAAAACAACTTCTAAGTTGTCAAGTATTTTAGATGAAAAGGGTTATGAAAAAGTAAAGAGCTCCAGGAAGTGATGAAATATATAAAAGCAAGTGCAAAATTAAAACATCATTGGCAAAGTTATATTACAAATGTTAGAGTAATAACATGGACCATCACATTGAAAGAACGTTCTAGTAACATTGACATTTAAGAAAGGTGATAACAAGATGTTAGAAATTATAGATCTGTTAATCTTTTATTCATTCTATTTAAAATCTTTACCTAAAAAATTACAATCATCTACAAAGAACATCATATAATATTCAATTGACCAAACACTTTATTACTTTTACAATGCTTTATTATCCACCCTTTCCTGCAATATACAGTTTTGATTGCTCCAGCATTCTTCTTCAGAACTTTACTGTAAACTGCAGGAAAGGTTGGATAATAAAGCATTGTAAAAGTAATAAAGTGTTTGGTAAATTGAATATTATATGATATACATTTGGCAATGCAATAGGAAACAGTAGCTATTATAAATCTACAAAGCACTTTGGATTGTAATTAATCAAAAGAATAAACTGGATTTAAAATAAATCTTAGCCTAATGAATCACATCTAAATATTGAGAGAAGTTGTAGAAATAACAAATGAATATAAGGTGTTCATCATACTTTGGATTTATGGATTAAGAAAAATGCATTTGATTCTATAAACAGTTTTGTAATAATTAAAGATTTGGATCATCAATATGTAGTCTTGAGGTATGATTATAGGCTAGAAAATATTTATCAAAATGTATTAGCAATGATTTCAGCAACAACAAAAAAATAGAAATTTTTTTTTTTAATTTTATAAGAGATCCCTATTCTCTATGGTACTGCCATCTAGCAGTAATAAATTTTATTTAAACATTCTTCATTCCTAATTTCTGTTACAATTAAACTTAAAAGTAAGAAATAAAGTAAAAATATGTAAAAAAATATTTTTACATTTAAAAGTGGAAAAAAAAAAAGACATATGGCAAAGAATATTAAATTGTAATGCTCTCTTGATAACATTCTTAAAAATTGAAAGAAAGTAACTATGAGTTGCTCACATTTTTATATTTGATTGTTACTTCTTAGTCCTTTTTTATTTTATTTTGATGCATTTATATGAATAAGAGTGTTTACTTTTTTTTTTAATTATTTATTTTATTTTTACTAGATCTAGGAGCCAGGTCATCTTCTTTCATATTCAATCTATCCCATCTTCAGTTTGTTTTAATATTCTCATACTAAATATTGACTTCAACGACATTAATTATGCTAAATGTTAAATAAATCCTGCAAATTCAATCAATTTTACGATTTATAATAATACACAATATGAATTTTGTACTTTATGAAAAAAAATTTTTTATTTATTATATGCTGCTATTATAAAAATAAATATTTTTAGTTCTCTAATCTAAAGAATATCAAATATGCATATTCCCTATAACCTGATAAATTATTCATTTTTAATATATTCCAACAACATTTCCTATGTATAAATAAAATAATCAAGCTATTCATCATCATCATTTTGGTCATTATTTTTCACTGCAGGATTAAAAAACTGTCAAAATTTAATACATTTTCTCTTATTTTTAACCTCATTTTTTCCTCATCACATCAACAAACTTCTTTATTTCATTCAACCATCTCACATAACTATTTTTAGATTTGTTACATTTTTTTTAATTTAAATTTTCAGTTTTCCACATATTATCATCACTTCTAGCAATGTGATTAGATCAACTCAACTTAAATCTTTTAATTATATCATTGACGTCAGTAATATCTATTTATTTTCTCACTCATGTACTTAGTTTATTCCCTTCTTTTTACTCATAACACACATTTTTTCATGATTTATGAGCAGTTTGAAGTCTATATTGATTTGTATAATACATAATTCAATATTAGTTAAATAATGAGTTGAAAATGGATGCTTAAATGCTCATTCATAATGGATAAATAAATAAAATAAATTAGTGCAGTGACAGAGTGGCAATATGTGTAGTTCAAGGTTTATGATTGCAGCCGCCACCTTGATAATTTCAGATATTCATTTTTTTTTTATTATTATTATTACAAAATAGTTTGAAGATATAAACGAATTACAATAATAAAAATAAAGAAAAGTGTATTGGAAATATAAAAGAAATGATAGCAATACAAATAATGAAAAGATGCATAGTAGTAAATACTAGAGTTATTGTTATTTAGTAAAAAGTCCGATTCAGGCAAAGAAAACAAAAATGTCATTAGGATTTAGATTGTAAATATGGTTTATGTAGAGATAGGGGGAGAGGAGGTATCAAACATTTTTTTTGGAATATAATGTGTTTATTGATTAGAATAATTTACCCAGAGTATGGGAAAAATTTAAAGATAAATAAGGTGAAAGACATAGATATTCGTTATAATGAAATTAGAAAATAACAAGGCAAGATTGTGGAATGAACAAATATTTTAAAATAAAGTAGGAAGAAAAAATGAATCGGAGCAAGAAAAATAATTGGATAATAATGAGTAAGAAGATAATGAATTTATTTAGATATATATATACAAGAATTTTGTGGCAGGATTGTTTAACTTGACCAATAGGCTATCTAAGCATACAACCAGTTTCTAAATAGAAATCTCTCATTTCGTTTAAAGAAGTCATTTTCCAATATAATAATTTCAATATTTTCTTTAATATATGTATATATCACAGATATTCTTTTATGGAAGACATCGTATTTGGAGGGCTAATAATGAAATGATAGTTTAGTTGTCCAAAAGTAAAACTTTAGCACCTGTTTAAATTAAAAATATCAATAAAACACATTATTACATTATTCATTGTTTTATTTTTACAACAGACAATTAAAATAATTTGACATTTAAATATCATACTTTAATAATTGTCTGGCCTAAAAAATTGACGTATACAGATTAATTAGTAAGATAAATAAATACTAAAATCTTTTTTCCCATCAAAACAATGCAATTTCATTAAAATTTTACCACGAATCAAATTAACAAATGACATTTACCAAATAAAACTTCCCTTGTGTAATATCCAGACAGGTTAGAAACAATTTTTAACTATCTAATTATCAAAATGAAAAAATAAAGATATATTCTCATAAATATATATGTGTAAGTAGCACAGATAAAGTTTACTGGTTATCATGAATATATACATATATTCAAGTTTTTTGTTTTTATCATTGCAACTTTTACATTTAGCTCTAACATATTTTGGCCATCTATCAATACAGAAGATAGATGTCTCTTACTATGAATAACTTTTAAAACATTAATTTCAGTTTTCGAGTAAGACATATACAAATTACAATTTAACTTTATATATACATTTAACTTCATATATATTGCAACCAGTTGGGTTACTATCATACAATAATATAGTGTGTGTGCACATATATATATAAAGTTGAAAAGAAAAGTATAAATAAACACAGATAAAATTTGTAGTAGATATTTTCTACATTCATTGAAATAAAATAAAAAAGTAATAAATAATAATTCTGATTTAAAATATTGTTTTATAAATTAAACTTTTAAAAGATCTGAATAAATATAAATATTGTATTATTATTATTCTGATTTTGATATTTAAAAACAAGTATGGTATTTTTGAAATTTTTAAAATAATTAAACAAAACTTCTATCTATTAGAAATCCCCTAAGTAAAAACATATATATCACACCTTGATAAAATTTCAAGCCTGTTTTCAAAAAGGATTAGAGAGATGAAAAATAAAACTCTGTTTTCAATCAAGATGTTGTTATCATCTCAGATGATTTTATAAAAAGACTGATAAAAATATCAGCTGCAGTCTGGATTGTAGTTTTTGTAAGAGCTAATAGAACTATTTGGCTACTAAAAATTTTGAATAAGTGGCAGTAATTGGCTGACCAAAATAGATAAATTGAGGTTTAAAGATTTAAAAGTCTATTTTAGAGCTCTGTGGTGTTTGATTGATTACATAGCATCTTGCATCTTGTTCTTTGTGCACATCAGATAGCAGGTATAGTGGCACTTTGGATCTCTGGATAGGTAACTGCTTTAATAGTTATATTTTTGTGGCAGGCAGTTGGCAAGGATGTCTCCCACTCCTATTTTGATGATGCTACCCCATTCATCATGTAAGATGGTATTCAAGATCACCATCTCCTCAGCAAGGGAAAACAGAAAATCTTGCCTTCCTACTTTAGTATGTCAAAATTACAACTGGCATGGAGTCTGGTGGCAATGCCCCCCAAAAAATATACAAGAGTAAGATATTGATGTATAAAATATGGCCTAGTTATATGATCTCAGGATCAGTTGATAATTTTGTCAACAAAATTATTTGTTGTGAGTGAATCCATTAACATTTTTTTAAAATTTTAGATTTTAATTTACTAAAATTATTTAAACCTTTGTTCTAATCTCATGGTATACTAACACAGGGGCAAGTGGCATGATTCTTGCTTACAATAATTCAGAGTTAAAATTAAGAATCACAAGAAATAATTAAATAATATTGTGCTATATATGTATCATGGTAGTACATGGACTACACATATATACATATCATTCTAATGTTTAAAATTATAAATTGACTCTTTTAAAAAAACAAAATTTACAATTAAAAATATATTTTAAATTAAAATACTGCTGTAATATAGCTATACTTAAGATAATATCTGCATATATATATATATATATATATATATATATATATATATGCATATATATATATATATATATATATATATATGTATATGGTAACATATGTATAACTATGTTAGCTTAATGTATGTACTCATGAAGGGTTTAAAGCTGGTACAAATAGAGGTATGGTGAAAAATTGGTGAAACATATATGAAGATAGAAATATACCATTTTAATATTTTGTTATATTTTTCTGTAATAAGTACTTAAATTGCAAAAAAAGAAATAATTCCTTGCTTAACTTAAAGGAAAACTATAAAAATTTATTCACTCTGAAGAGAACCCAGAATAGACAAAGGGATCATGCTTAAATAATTATTGATGCTGCGACAGTAAGAAACTCCAGTGATCATTACATGCATTGACAAAACCAAATTAACCTTCTCAGAATTTTCTAATATTCATGGAGTATGATGTTTTTGGCACTGCTATAATTAGCAGCATCTTTGATAAAATCTCAAGAATCGCTTACAATAATTCTTTTAAAAACAATTTAATTAGTTATATTTACATAATAATTTTGCACAATATTGAATGATTGTTATATTATTGATATTTTCAAGCACAAATTTAATAATTTTTTTCTGTAGTATGTTAGCACTGCTATATATACCAACTAGCCACCACTGTTAGAATGTTTAAAAGTTGAACACATCATAGAGTAACAATGGTTTTTTCAACAGACCAAATTGTTCTGATTTAAATCTTATTTTATAATTCAACATTAAATTTATATTCATATTTAGATATCCTTAGACTTTCCATTTGACCTAAATAGTTTACTTGTAATTTTTTTAATGTAAAGAAAATAAATTTTGAACCATTTTAGATTTTTAAAAAAGACAAAAATTATTCAATCTGACCTATAAAATAAAATGTTGTGCTTTTTTTGACAACTCTTAGTCTTAAGTGACACCTCTCCAAATCTATTTAACTTTTTTTTTTGCATTTTTTGTCTTTTACTGCTTTGTTACTAACATAAAAAATTAAGATTGTGGCATGTTTGGATCATGAATTATGGCATGAAATATGAGCATCTTTTACACATTTGCAGATTATGTTCGATATCCTTATTGCCATCCCAAAATTTTGCAACCATTTGAAAACCTTCTTATGAATCATGGTTTCACTACCATATTCAGTATGAAATGTTTCAAAAGTTTCAGTAACAGCTTTCTCAACTTAATATTAGTGTATTGTTTAATCATGAGATAAAGTATAAAACACTTTAATCATGAGATAAAATATAAAACACATTACTACAATTCATGGAATAATTGATGATCCAGACATGCTAGCACCCTAAAGCTAAACTAGGTCACATTTCAGATAATTCATGATCCAGACATGTTAGCATCCTAAAGCTAAACTAGGTCACATTTCATGGGATAATTCATGATCTAACCATGCTAACACCCTAAAGCTAAATTAGGGCACAATTCATGGTATAATTCATGATCCAGACATGCTAGCATCCTAAAGCTAAACTAGGGCACATTTTATGGGATAATTCATGATACAGACATGCTAGCACCCTAAAGCTAAAATAGGTCATTATGTAACACATACATTGATTCAGAGATTGCATTTAGGCAGTTTGGAGAATTAGCATTGGGATGAATTTCTTAATTATATTGAGGTGTTGTGACAGCTGATGACCCTCATGTTGATAAGGCCAAAACAATCACTCTTTAAAATATCACATGACCTCCCAGGTAATTAACTATCTGTTTTTGTATAGCATAAAAAATAAAATATTACAGTAAAAAAATTATATCACTTCTGAATAAAAATAATATCTGTCATATTTTAGTATCAATAAATATAAACCATAAAATTGTTTAGTTACAATTTTAATCAAAATTATGCCTTTTTAAAATTAATTATTTCTTGCATATAAACAAATTAACTGTTAAATAAATTATTTCCTTCATTTACTTTCATCAGTAATGTTTTGTGATTCTCCTTTAGGAGTCAAACCTTAAAAGCATTTCTTAAATTGATCATTAAAAAAATAATAAGAATATAAAATTTATGATAAATATTCTTTGTAATCATTATTATAGAATATGTCATAAACTTAGAATTCTGGCAAGAGAGAATTATGCTGTTTCTTGCTTTAATATTAAACATAAAAATAAATAAAACTTTAATTTAAAATGAAAAAAATTTTTTTAAAAAAAATATAACATTAAAAAAAAAATTTTTTTTTTCATATGTCATAATATCGGCCGAGACGCAAACCCACAATCAACTGCAAACAACTACTTGCTTGCAAGGTTGCTGCAATGACCTCTCGGCTAACAATGCTTGACAACATTAAAAATTTATAGCAACATTCATTTTCAAGTACAGGATACTAAGCTATCATTGATATAGTTTATTATAGCAGACAGCCTGCACCTAATAGCCTCCATCAGAGGCTGCCATTAATCCTCTAGCCTAAAAAATTATAATTTTCTGATGAGAATATCCACTGCCAATGGTACTACAGCTGTTACATTACATATATTGAACTGGGTCTGCTGAAATTATTGTCATATTAACCAGATTTAAAATACTTTGTAAAATAACTTTAATATCTGTTAGGATCTAATGTTTTATTATCTTGTTTTTAATTAAGCTGTAATATTTAAACCTTAGTAATCTTATTTTGAGATCAATACATAACTTCTACATAATTGTTATTTCATATCCTTAGTATTGCATGGATAGAACAACCCTTCAAACAGAGGGTAGAATACCATTGATAGCATAGCCATCAATGATACCCATGGTAAAACTCTGGCTATACAAAACATAATACGATCACATTTCCTGACCATGGCCCACCTCAACTGCTGGAATCAAACTCCTGCCATCTAAAGCATATTATTTGCTTTGAGGATCAAACTCAGATGCCAGCTGACCATATTATATAGATGGCATGCTGACAATGAGAGGCACACAATCCAGCACTAGAAATATCCCAGGATATCTCATACTCTGTTCACAGGAGTCCAGTACATTTTCATAATATACATATATATTTATACACTAATTTACTGGTGACAGTGACAAGAGATAATAGACCAAATAACAATTAAGCAAGATTATTATTTATTTATGCACACATATTTACTTAACATAATATAACATAATAAATTTTTATATAAGAAGATATAAATGATGACTTTAGGCTATAGTTATAATAGTCCTTTCTTAAAGTTCATTTCATTTACAATCAAGTATCTATTTAGTTATTTAAAGTATCTTTACCTAGATGTTCATTTGTAGGTATATATTAACAGTGTTTACACACCTCTACAATTATATAGCACACCTCTACAATTATATAGCTTTTATTTGCGAGTTGAGGGCTTGTGTAGTTAAGTTGAAACTTTGGAATTTTTAAATTAAGATCTTACATGAATGAACCGACAAAACGTGTTTTATATATATTGTTAAAAATGAAGTTGCTTTGGCAACAGCTTGAATTGTTGATTGTTATTAATATTGGGATTGTCTAGCATTGGCTGGTTCTTAATGATATATATATATGCAGTATATGATGTTTATTATTTATTATAATTTATATGAAAAAACAGAAAAATGGCTATTTCACTAATTTTTAATTTTGAATATCTAAATCAATACAAATTAATATATCATGTTCTAATAATCCATTAAGATTATTATTTAATTTTAGCAATTTTATTTTCCAGAAATAGCCAGAAAATATTATAGGTTCAAAGAATTTTGTATAAAAAATACTGATGATATAATAAAAAAATTAATTAATATAAAACTGAATAAAAACCAAAGTATATTTACGATGAATATAGAAAAAATGTATCAACATATTCAAAGAAATAAAAGTATACAAATATTAATAAGAAAATACATAATACAAATATAATATATATTACAGAAGGTTTGCTATTGATACATATTATTTTATACTTTAAATACAACAATAAATATTGGAATATACATACAATATTTGTAATGGGTTGAACAATTAGTTGGTTAATATCATGTTTACATAAATCAAATAATATATATATATATATATGTTGATATGAAGATTTACATGGGTTCCATATATTAAAACATATTTTGCGGGTTCATCCATGTTAAAATATTTTAAAATACTGACATTTTGACTTGGTAACACAAGTCATCCACTGAAACATCAGTATTTTAAAATATTTTAACATGGATGAACCCACAAAATATGTCTTATATATATATAAAGTTGAAAGGAAAAGTGGAAATAAACACAGACAAAAAATTTGTGTAGATATTTGCAATATTACACTGGAATAACAGTGAAGTATTAATTAATTTTGAATTGAAAATTTTTTAAAATTATAAATTAAACATTTAAAAAGAGCTAATTATTATTTTATTAATTCTGATTTTGAAATTAAAACAAGCATGTTTTTATGTTACAATAGTTATACTGGTAATTATAAAATTCCACTATCTATTTTGATTAGCAATTTCTTTTGTAATTAATGCTTATCTAACATATTTTGATAAAATTCCACAAAATAGTTTTTCTAAGGATTAAGTTAAATTGAAAAGAGTCATTAACTTTATTCAATCAAGATAGAGAAAACTTATTTTTAATTACTGTATTATTTTCTCACAATGACTATAAAAAGTTTGGAAAAAAGATTAGTGGGAAATTTTCTACAGAGTTACAGATGGTGACAAAAAGATTTCTACTATCATAAAGATATAACTGGTGGAAAGAGAGAAGATCCAACTGCTGCTACTAGAGCAACAATGATAGAGTTTGGATACTTATGGAAGCAATCCCAGCTTCTGTGTTTTCCATAGCAGGTAACAGTTACTTAGATTATACTTTTCCTAATGATGATAATAAGTCAGTCTACTGTTTAGAAAGAACCAGCTTACCCAGAGAGTCTATCATCATGCTGGAAAATTATTTTATATGTATACTGTTTTAGCTTTATGCAGAAAGATACAGATAAAGGTACTTCATGGTATATATAAAGAGCAGCAGGTGAGTAGCATTATATAGTTTTAAAATAATTTCTTGAAATGACATTTGACATTTTTAAGTAATAAATTTTAAAAGTAAAGGACTTTTGTCAAATAGAAAACAAGCAGGAAAAGAAAGTAGTAAATGACATTTGTGTCTAGAAGATTATTTGTTTCCAATATTATTTATTTAAAAAAAAGGAAAACTCTGAATATCTTTTTTTTTTTAAATATTGAAACAGAGGCCACAAAAATATCAATTTTAAATGTAACTTTCCAAATTGTAATCATTTTTTAAAAAAAAAAAACTTTACTTACCATAAAAAGAAACTAATTAATAGTTGTAATTCGTATCTTTTTTCCACATATACATACATCATATATGTGCATTTATGTATTATTAAAAATGAATTGATTTTTTTACATAAGTCTTTGACAATTTAACATATTAATTTTTAATTATATTGCATATCTGAATGCATATATATATATCCATTTTATGCTTGTTAACATTGAATTAATTGTTTATTGAGAAAATGTATGGTTTATTAGGATTTTTTCATATGTGCCAATGTGTACACACATTTGCATATGCACACACATATATGTTAAATCAATCATTATTTATGTATCATTAAAATGTGATAACTTTTTTTTATTAACATTATGTGATAATTTTCATATGTTATGGTATATCTGTGTGCTTATATAGTTGCATATTAGTTAGAGACATATATGATAAAATTAGTCATATTTTTATTATTATATGACAATTCAAACATGCTCACAAATTATTATACCACATGTCTGGGTGCTTATATATGTGTGTTTCATGTAAATTTACTGAAACATATTTTTAAATTACAATGTAATAAGGGATTTATTTTGTATTAATCAAAATCAGAAGGTTTAATTTATATGTATAGCCATATTCAGAAGATCTTAATTTAATTTAATTGTTATTAATATTTTTATATTTCATTGTTTTAAGTTATTCCAGTGAATTTAATTAATCTTAAAATATTATAAATTATTATATGTTGTATATAATACCTCTTGTTCACAATCACAGTTAAGAGTTATGTTCCTGAGCTAGATATGTGCACAATAGTCTGTTATATAAATTGGGTTTATATTTAGTGTTTATGGACATCCAGTTGATGATAATCCTGGATTGCACAAAGAGGATCTCCTTTAAAGGCAACACACTACATTTTATTTAGCTTAGTATTTATTAGAAATTAAGTTTATAGTTGGCCAGTATATTAAAGACACTATGTGGCCCAAGTGTTTTTGATAATCAGCATGTTTTAGTATTCTATCATTATTGTGTTTACTGTTGTAATCTTATGGATTATCACTTAAGTTTGTGCATCCAAATTCATATTTAAATAATCTGCTCCAAACTGGCAAGGGCTAAATAATTAGCTTGGTCTATAGTAGATCCATTGCAAATCCAGTTACAAGATTGATTGTTTATATTTGTTGGAGGTCATTCATGATGTTGAATAATTATTTCTTCTCTGTAATACTTGTAAACTTACAGTTACTTAATATAGTTAGTTCAGTGTTAATTTCACATGCTCATTACTCATATTCATTTGTATTTAATTTTATATTTGAATTATGTAGTAACTGGTGTTGAAGATAATGAGAGTCTTTACCCCAGGTTCACCCTGTTTCTTTGTACCATAATAATATGTAATACTAAATTTACAAAGTAGAACTTGTAAGTTAAAGTACTTATATATAGAAATTTGTACTGGCAAGATAATAAAATTATTAAACATGTTATTAAAAAAAATAAATTAAAAAAAATATCCCTGTAGAATCATAATAAGCATGAATATAAAAGGTAGCAATTATTCAAAATGTTAAGTAAACAATGATAAATATGATACAGATAGAAATATAGCTAATTACAAAAAGCAACAGCTTACTGAGTTACACAAAAACTTATGATGTAACCCAAAAATATTCAAAATATCAGATGTACCTGCCCTAAAGAGGCTGTGGTTTTTTTTAATTGGTCAGTATAAGATTTAATGTAAATTAAACAAAAGATTTTAATATTATATAAATGTGAGAAATGCAGCTGACCTGAAAGGCTGTAATTTTTTGCAATAGTTTTTTTTTATTAATTAGTTGCCTTACCAATCATTTTTAAAGATTTAATGTCAATTAAACAAAAGATTTAAATATTATGTAAATAAATGTGAGAATCTCACAATTAAAAAAATGTTTAGAACAAGCTGGCCTGTTTGGTACACTTCAGAAATGTACTCAGTATGGTATTAATGGTTGTTCCATCAAAAATTCCAATTGGTCGAGTGAGATAAAGCTCTAAACTTTTGATTGGGCAATTACAAAATCAGCAATAAAAATATATTTGTCTTTTAATATTATATTCCTTTTAGTTCACTTTCTAAAAAGCCAATTAATAATTTGTCAGATTATGAAAGTGAATGAAAGTTTTTTCAAAAATACACTTAAATATTTAGAATTATAAAATTATTCTATAGTGGACAACTTGTTCGTAACCTATTAAAAAATGATGCGTACATCATTGATTTTTTTTTCACAATTTATATTCATGTAAAAGTAAATAATTTTTACTAAAATTTTAACTATTTTTCTAAAATAATTATATTTTCAGCATATTTTTTTTAAATAATTTATAATATGTAAAAAATACTTAAAAATACTCTAAAACATTCATTTTCATTTTGAAAATCAAAACAAAGAACTTGGAGCTATCAAAATTGGTGACAAGCACTTCCTTTTGTTCAAAATAAGAAACAACTAACATTCTCCCATTGTCATAGCTTTAAATTAAAATATTATTGATTTTTTACTTTTGAAATAATTCTAGAAAGGGCAGCATCTTACGGTACTTTTTAAGCTTTAAAATGAGCATAAATTCACTACGATAATGTAAAAATTACTATTTTTTAACCAATTTGATTATAATCAGAGCATATGACAGAAAGGTTAAGCTAAATTAAAATGTACATTTTTAAATATCCTGTTAAATTTGATATATAAATTTGACAACATTACAAACAACTGTTTTGTAAACAAAAATATGCTTTATTAATGGCTGAATTATTTCCTTCACATAAAATAATACAAATTATATATTATTAAATATAAAGGGTTTTAGTTAGGTATATTTATTTATTTATAAAACAAATTTATAGTTTTTTTTTTTCAATTTTTCAATTATGAATTTGACACAAACAAACATTTACATGGATCATGTGACAGTTTTATGGACAAACATTCATATATTTACCATTCAGAACATAGAAAAAATAAGAATTTTTATATAGATTAGTTTTTATTATAAAAAATCAAATTAAATAATAATAACAATATTAATAATAATTTTATTCTAAATAAGAATAATAATTCCTATAATTCTATTATACAATGCATTAAACTTTCATATTGCTATAAAATTATAATATATTATTAAAAAATAAAAATTGCATAAAGACAAATAATAAATCAAATAATTCTGTTATTATAAAATATAAATCACAATCTAACAATATGACTATTGTATAAAACAAAGAAACTTTAAAATAATATAAAACACTAATGCTATGCCATTTCAACTTGTTTGAGTCCTTATCAAGGCTGTATAAAAATCCATATACTCTATTAAGTGATAAACTCAAACATAAAATAAAATGCTTGAGTTTACCACTTTGTAGAGTATAACTATTTTTACACAGTCTTGATAAGGATTCAAATGAGTTGAAAGTGCTTGGTAATAGTGTTTATATTATTTTAATGTTTCTCTGTTTTATACAACAGTCATGTGGTTAGATTGTGATAAAAACAAACATAAATATAAGATGATTGAATAATAAAAATCAAGACAAATTGATATGTAATTATAAAATCAAATATAAAAAGTTATAGTATGTAAAATTAATTATGGAAATTATAATATAATTTACTATGAGTATAAGGAAAAATGATTACAAGTAAAGATCAAAGGAAGAAAACAATGCAATTAATAAAAGTGATAAATCGATTATATTTTAACTATTTAATATATGGATATAAATAATAAAGAATCGGATAGAAAATATATATATAACTAATTATATTAATTGCAATAAAGATACTTATACAAATATTAAATTGGGAAAAATTAATTAATAATTAATTGGTCAATTAAAAATAAATAAAAATTATATATTTTTCATGTATATGTTTATTTAATTACTAACGCTTACTTTCATGTTTGAAAGTAGTTTGATTGCTTTATTATAATTATTTTATCATTATTGATTGTGATTAATTAATTCAGTAGGTATATATAAATAATAGATGTCTCTATGTATGTAATGTAAATCGACGGTCAGTTAGATTGTAGAGAGGTAAATATATTTGATGAAAATTTTTTTTGTGTATTAATATTATAAATGCAGGATGAGCTGTTATATCATATTTTATATTATTTGCTTATATGTTATAAATTTATTCTGGATAGATATTAACATTTGTATATAATTTACTATTAAAATAAAGTTTATTTTATATTTAAAAAACGATAACATTGAGTTTACATTTTTATAAAAGAAAAGATTTATTTATATACACCCCAACGCCCCACAAAAATTGTGTAAATAATTTTTATTATATAAATTGTCTTTTTTTTTTATATGTCAAATGCGCTGACTGGGACGCAAACCCCGGGCCAGCTATGCTAGCCGCTAGGTCACAATCCGTTTCACAATTATTTGTTTATTTAATGTGCAAATGTATGTTTTCATTAAGTATAAGTTAATGCGATTGTTTTTTGTTTTTATTAAACAATGATTTTATATCTAAAAAAAAAAGTGTTATATAGTTATCAGAAAAATGATAAAACAACAAAATTATACAATTTAACCAAAAGAGCAAATCTAAGAAAGTTGAATTATCGTAAACCATTTATTGAATTAGGAAAGAAATAAAACAGTAGGCATGAGGGCACATAAAAAAAAAATAATACTAATTTTGTATTATAATTCAAGTCATAAAATATGATTATTGTAAAATTAAAACTATAACCTTAATTGGTATAATATTTAACATAATGTGTGCACATGTATAGAACAAAAACATTCATATACGCTGAGGTTTAAAATAGGTTCTTTGACTTTTTTTTAAAATTCTAAATTATTTAAAATATTTTAAGGATTTGAACTTAAGTTTTTGTTGAGGTTAAAATTAAATAAAGATGATTAAAAACCTCTAAGGTAATATTAATTAAAATTAATATTTATTGTAATTTGAAAAAAAGACTCTAGTCATATGGGATCCCCCCCCCCCCGATGAACAAAATATTTTTATATAATTCTAAATAAACATAAACTTGTGCAGTACAATTTAGCATTTTATTAAGACTTAGATACAAATTGTATTTACATATAGCAACTGATATTGTAACCAATACATTCCAGTTACACGGCAGCTTGCCTCCTGATTTAGTGCCTTATCAGAATGTCTAACACCTTCAGCAGCTTCATGATAACTTTTCTCATGCTAGATTATAGTTTAACATCAACTTGCTTCACTGTTAATAGTATTGAGAATAACATGCATACTACCATTCAGCTGTGATAATAAATTGTTGTTATCTGTCTTAATTCCACAAAAGACTGTTATTTTATAGTTTAGTTTCTTTCCTTAATGATAGCAGACCGATTTAGTGAACATCTAACATATTGATATTTTTCTGTCATTTCATTTATTCATTTACTCTTTGGTTATTCTGAGTTTAATGCTGAATGTGAGAAAGCCTATTGTTTTACAATACGTTAAGCTTTAACATATTTGGACTTAGTTTTTTGTTGTGGTTAAAATTAAATAAAGGTAATTAAAATCCTGTAGTATAATATTAAATAAAATTAATATTTATTGTATTATAAAAAAAAAGAGCTAATCACATGGAATTGTTTTTGATAAATCAAATCATTAGGTCATAATTAAGTTCAATCATTTATAAAAGTCATTATTATTTTAAATGCGATTTTATATAAACAAAGATTAGTGAAATTAATGCATAGATTGAAAATCATGCATGATGAAATGAATTTTGTTTTTTTGCAAAATACATAATTTTTTAATTTTTATTTTAATAATCAATTTTAAAATGTATATGTCAGTTTTCATAAAACTAAAAATATTGTTTGAAAATAAATTTAGAATGCAATGATAATGAAGATGCTTTTGATAATTAAATAAGTTACTATTGAGGGACTGATTTGAAAGTCAAACATGTGAGCGTCTGTTTTAATTAGCATATTTTTATGTCATCTAGTGCAAATGTTATTAATCAATAAGTACCAAATAGTAATGTTTAATAAATTCTCATAAGGGTTGACCTATCCAAATGTCCTCAGACTAGTTTCTAGTTTATGAGTTTTATCAATGAGGAACGGTTTGGATTTTTTGAACAGAATAGTCGACTACTTGGTTCTAATGTATCATTTCTCTAGTAGCCATTTTTTTTATTTTTTGTTATACTAACAAGCTTCCACCTTTAATTGAAAAACTTGTCTTTTCAATCCAAAATTATTTCCTTGCATAATTATATAGATATGAAACTGGTTGTTTCTATATTTATGGTGACCTTAGGCTATTTTTAATAACAGTAATTACCTTTATTCTTTAGTCAGGATTAATGCAAAACCCATATCACATGATCTTTTCTTATATAGTAATATTTATTAGCATAAAAATAGTGAGATAAATAAGTTAATGAATAACAATGTGGAAGCTAGACCCATGTATCTTTTCTCATATGAGGGTAAGTATTTGATGAACAAGAAAATGCATTTTTCCAATTCAGAAAGTACAAACTATATATCAGAGAACAAATGGTATAGATAAAAAAAACAGCATAAGTTAGTTCTCATTTAATTCTCTTTAGTTTCAGTTTCAATTTATCTAACTGATATTGAAATTCTTTGGGAGATCACTAGTATTTGAAGATATTAAAAATAATACTTCCTTAAGAAATAATAGAAGTTATAAACCACTAAACATCACATGATCACTATTTCTTATGCTTGCTCATAACTGTTATTAAAACAAGCAAAACTCTCCATACAGTAGTGCCACTCAGTGCAAGCCCGAGTAATCAATGGATTGCAGAAGGCTTATGCATAAAATCCCTATATACTGCCTACTCATTCAATATCTCCAGACTAGTTTCTGTCTTGTGGCTTGTGTCACTGAGGAGTGCATTGCTCTCAGATCCAAGTCTCCTCACTGACACAAGCCACAAGTTAGAAATTAGTCTGGGGATATTGGATGAGAGATTTTATGCACAAACCTTCTGGCATCCATTGATTACTCTGGCTTGCACTGAGTGGCACTACTCCATGGAGAATTTTGCCTGTTTTAATAGAAGTTATCTTAAAAAAGAAGTTAGCATTCACTCTACTGAGAAAAGTAAGTAAAATCAATATTGAAATGTATAAGTTATTATTATCAATTTCTAATTACTGTCTTGAAAAAATGTATTCATTATTGGTTTTGAATTTAAGATGATTTATTAATTGTCAGTATTAGTTGAGTCATTTTCACTATCTGGAAATTTGATTCCTGCAAAAATGGATATAAAACCATAAAATGCATTGTCAGTCTGTCATACTACAAGATAAAATGTGTCCCTTGTTGAAAATCTGTTCAGCAATCAAAGAACGATGGAAAATAAAAGATACTCCATTCCATGTTTATATTAAATGGTCATAAAAAAAACTAAAAATTAATAAAACTACTGATACTAAAATATTGCTATGGAAAACCCAAAATTTGGAAGAAAAACTTTCTGACTTTAGAAAATAAGTTTTTAAGTACAGTAAAAAATGCATATTTAAATTTAACTCTGCATGGCAAAATAAAACTAACCAAAAATGAAAATGAAAGATATAATCATAGAATGATTTGTTCTGAAAACTTCAGTTGCATTACAATTAACTCAAATATTTCAAAACACTACATCTAATTAGTAATAGATTAAGTAAGTTATTATAATTAAATAAAAAAAATTTTTTTGGAATTAATCTAAATATTTTTATATCAATGAGTAACATCATATTGAAAGCACAAAGACTTCATTTTATATGCTGATGTTTTGTGTGATTTAGAATAAGGGTAGAGGAGTATGTAAATCATGATTCCAATTCTTTTACTTCAGATATTCAAATTTCGTATGAACTATTAAGCAATATATCATTCATTTACTCATTTAATTAATGAGTTTTGCTTTATTTATTGTGTTATTAAATGTAAAAAAAAGTTAACATTCCTTTAAAAAAAAATTAAAATTTAATTTCCAAACTAAAAGTTTTATTTAGGTTTACAAAATAACATATATAATGTGATGTGATTCAGTGTGACTTCTCCTTATATAGAGTAAGGAATCTCTCAGCAATTATGCCCAGAGAAACCTGTTAGCCTCTTTGACCTCCCTTTCCATTCCCCACCCCAAGTTTTCCCATATTCTTCTCTATCCTGCTCCATCCCATTTCCACAGCATAATCTTTGTCAACTCCATGGCCTTTATATTTAAAACCCCCTTATCTTTTCCCAAATCCAGGATAAAAAAAAATAAGCCACCTTCTGTATAATCATGTTGTTCATATTTATTCTTCCACAACTTCATTATTTGTACCCTTTCTGCTTTCAGATATTTATATTCAATTAACAGATGCCTAACATTTTCTATGCCTTCCTTACACAACTTGCAGACTAAATCACCCCCATTTCCCCCATTTATGTGTATAATCCCCTGTCACTAAAGATCCCATTCAAGCCTTAAACAGTAAACTACTTTTCTTGCTATTATCATAAATTAACTCGCACCCAATAATCTGCTTACTTTTATAAATATTTAAACTATTGTATTCTCCATACTAGATCTCCATCCCTCCAACTCCCTATTCTTTATTAATGCATTTATTCTTCTATCTCATTCCTTAATACTATAATACTCAACAATTCTCCTAACACAATCATCCCATCTTTTGTATAAGTATACTGACATAAATTCTTTATCTAAATCTTCTGCATATCATATTACTTTTTTCACCCATCTTGTTGCCTACCCTTTATTCGTAACTCAATTAAATACTATTTTGGCTAAATACAGACTAGTCTTGTAATGTATGGTCTCTCCGTATTATTAAATATTTTGGCAACTGAATATTAGTGTATATATAAAAACATATAATAATTTATTGATAATAAAACTTATTTTAAACAACACATATATTTGTGTAAAAGCCTCACAATTCCATCCAGATTTTTTTAAAATTTATTTTTATTATATTCATAAAACATTTGTTCCCTCACTTATTGTGGATTAAGTGCTTTGCGCTCAAATGAAATAACTATGACTTAAGTTTGAATTAGAATGGAATTCAGTAGCAACTTCTTTTTTTCTAATCATGATTATGTCATCTAGTCTAAGCTTTACTAACCAATAGATGCTAGATAGTGTTTAATAAATCCATATTAGAGGTGTCTTATTCAGCATTTCCAGACTACTTTTTAGCTGATGTTTTTTTTCAGTAAGGAACTTTGGATTTGGGAACAGTGCATCTGTATCTTTTGGATTTAATATATCTTTTCTTTCACAGCCATTTTTTTCTGCTCTTCATTTTACTATCAAACTATCAACTCAAATTGAAAAACATTAAAATTTTCAATTAAACCAACTTGCTTATATCATTGTATATATGCAAAACTAGTTTAGTATCTTCATATTATGGTTTTTTTAGTTTTTTGATAACTATAGACATCTCTATTCTTTGGTCAAGATTGATATAAAACCAATAAAAAATTGCTACTGAACAATGTGATGTAAGTTGCAGTCAGATGCTGTCATATTGATTTTAATTAAGAGTGAAACTAAACAACTTCTTTAGTTAGGGGACAACTTGTTCTTTTGTTAGGTCAAACTTGCAAATCATTCATATATTGGACAGAAATGGGAATCAATACATTTCTATCAAGAAATTATAATCAATATAGAAAGAAGATCAACCCCCATAAAACAGCAATTGAATAGCCCATTATTTCAAGACTTGCCCTTCTTTTTCCTTCTGTGAAATAATACTGAAAAGCACTTAGAACTGTAGTAAGTTATTTGCAAATGTTTTATTTAACACTGTTTATTTCTCTTCTGTTCTCATATTTGAAGTATCGTCAATGCTTTGTCTTATTATTTTACTTACTCTGAACTTGTTTTTAGATTCTCTACTGCAAAAACATTTTTGCTATGTTTATTATTTTTAAATTAATTGTTATAACTTCTTCTGAACTTCCTGTGAAAATTTATTTTGCATCTGGAACATCTTCATGATGAATGTATTCCATTTCACATTTTCCTGTTCAAATATATTTAAATATTCTCTTTTTTTATTGTTGATGTATTTTTTAACAATATAAAGTTTGTAAAGAATATAATTATGGTCAGTCTGATTATTACTAGCAGTAGTAGTTGTGGCAGTATTGTAAAACTACAAAGAATATGGCTTTTAAGATGATGACAACCATTCATGGACAACGTAAAATATATAATCAGTCTACTAAAAATAAGTATTTTTTCTCTTTGTAGTAAAATTGGTTCAATCATCTAGAACCTAGCCATAAATAGTAATATATATATATATTTCATCTGCCATTTTTAGATATTTTAAATGCAGCTATTTTAATGATCATTTAACATTTTATTGATTCTAATAAAAAAATTAGACGCATTTTTTTTTACAAGATTTTTTTAATATTATTTGCTCTCAAATACATATTTTTATGTCTCTCATTACAAAGCTAGAGTATACAATACGTTAAATCGAATTCCCCAACAATCAGATTCCCCAAAATTTTCTTCCATATTTCATGTGATGAATACTTTTAATATATTAATTTTTTTCTACAGTACAAGCTTTTTTATACCTGCACTCCAATATGTAATATACAGGGGGTTTGAACTCAGACTTTCACACGACTCTCAACAATCCACGCTATCTCATACTGCTGATACACTTGATCACACACATGTTGAAAAGATAAATAATCACCAATATACGTATTTCGAGCTAAACCAGTACTCGTCAGTTGGTCCATATTATGAATACTTACAACAAAGGATATGTGAATAATAATGTTATCCATTTTAACTTTATTCAAATCAATAAGGTTCTTAAATTAAAATACAATTTATAATCTTAAAACAATAAACCTGTTGTTCCTCCAACTTTTTTTTATGAATTTAATTATCATCTATATTCGTTTCTATTGTAATATCATTTAATTATTGATGTATTATAAATGTTAATATAATTCTATAATTGACTTAATCGTTGTATCGCACTTCAAATAAAATTGAATTATTATTCTCATTGTTATTTGTTGTTATTATTGGAACTCATTACTGTCTTTTAATAATAATATCAACTATCATTTTATTTTAAATAATTTTCATTTTTAATATATATATAATAATTTGTGCTTGTGATATTTATATTAATTATTTTATGACTATGATATTTTAGCTGGGTATTTTTAGACAGAAAGGCAAACATTTTATAAGATTACAAAAAATAGTGTAACATTCTAAGTTTGCAAATTTTATAACCCAGTATCATGTATAATATCATTTTAATTAAATACTTTCTATTGTCTGATTAAATCTATCAAAGGCTATCAAAAGAGCAAATTTCCTATTTCTCTATCAGTTATCAGGCTTCTACAAGGTAATAAGCTTTTCATTATCCAATTAAAGATCAGCTCCTGATGAATTCTGCGCTGGTATTTAGTGCTAGAAGAATCTGCAGTAATATTAAATTCTCAAAACACTTCATTAGATTTAATGACAGCAGAAGTCCAATTATTGCATTTGGAAAAGGATTAAAATATGTATATATTTTTGTAATTAATATATACTCATATCTATAATTATTCATCTCTGAATATGTAATAATTTTTTTAAAAATATCTACAGGTTATTTCGTATATATATAATATACTTAAAAGTAATATATATATTATCTGAATTTATCTATACATAATTAACACTACTATATTAATGTTTCAGAGAACTGGCTGTACATTTATAATTTCGAGATTATGAAGAATTCACCCACTTCATTTTTTCTTATCAGCCTAACGAAGTAAGCGTTTAAAATATATTATTTAATATTATTTGATGATGCAGATGATCATAAGAAGTTTGCCTCTGTCCCGAAGGCAAATGCATGATGGTTCTGTTAGCCAAACATGGTAGGTAATAAAATAGCCACTGTGACGAATTTTAATAACTATGGCTTGTAAGTAAGTTTTAATAGAAAGAACTGCGAATTTTTTGTGTGCTTCCTTTGACACAGTTTTATCATGTGATTGATAAATGACATTAATTCAAACAATTATTCTACTTAAGTGCAATTTATACACGAAATCTGGAAGTAGTTGGCAGAGTAATCATTTTTCCAAACAATAAAATCTTCCTTCTTGCCTTCAACAGGCGATAAAATCAGCTATTTTAATTTATGTTTTACAAATATGAAACATTTTAAGTAAAATTATTCCAAAGCTTAAAATACAATTATTTATTTTTATTTTGACACTAAATAAAATATTTATACTTCTCATATCAAAATAAATAGTTTTTAACTTTAAATTTAACATTCTCATGTTGTTATAATTTACTATTATTTTCCCAAGGTTTTGTGTTATTTCCTTTTAAAATTATCAAATACTATTTATTTTAAACATAAACATTTACAAACACACTTACACACATTAAATATTAAATGCTGTGTTTTATTTGCAAATGATTTTAAAATTATATATAAATCACTAGAATTATTGTTTCATTATGATCGATTTATTGAACTTATTAGTGGACATTTAATGATAAAATGTTTTCACTGTATTGTAGTATTAGAAAATTAAATTTATTGTTGAATATTTTCTGTAAACTTTAAATTTTTATCAAAATATTTTATTGATTAGCATAGATACATTAAATACTAAGAGTCCTTGAGTTCTTTATTGTACATCTAATTGTTAATCTTTATTATTACGAGAGTATTCACTGGAGCTGAGAAAGCAAGAATAAATAAATCCAGAGTGTAGAATCAGGGTCCTCAATTATCTGGTAACTTTGACATTTCCCATGTGTCTCTACATAAATTGTCAAGCGCCAGGTTCCTATCTCTGTTCTTAATATCATTAATAACTTTATTAAATGTACTTTGGAAGTCCCCAGTCCATCTGACTAAAGATCAATTTTCCTTAAATTCGACCATGATTTCTACATTTCGTTACAAGTTTTTAAATTGTTTGCAAATACATTCGCCATATTGGATTTCCTTAGCAACGCTATGCAATTATATATATAACATGATTTAAATTATTGTTATTAATAAAAAAAAAAAACAACTTTTAATTATTGTCACATTTAGTATTACGCTCTTAGGATATATATAATAGATTAAAGCTCTGTCATTATTATAAATAATATTAAAACACTGCAAAATAAATGTGATGAATCAGAGAGACAATAGTATTTTTTAAAAAAAATTAATGGTAAAACATTATGGGTATTTTTTTTTTGTTCACTTGCTAACCATGATTATGACACTAATGCTGAGAAAGTATATTTTTGTTTTCTGTTGTCATGTTTCAATATTATACACTGAAAGTGGATGCAGTCATTTTCTGGATGTGATCAGATATCTTTTGATAAATTGGAAAACATTAATCTGAACATGGATAACAGTCATTGAAAGATATTTTTTTTATATTATAATGATTATTTTTTGAACCAATGGAGAAAAAAGTTTTAAGACAATAATCCAGATAACTTGTGTTTGATAACATAGTCATCTGATTGACTCATTTATATGTGAACAAAAATATTAGGCCTAACAATTAAAAAGTGCATTAAAACTCTAAATAAAAAATCTGCTGGTCCTCAGTAGATGTTTGGGTGAGCTTTAAAATATGGTACTAATATTCTAGTTTCAAAACTATCAGAATATTTTAACTTATAATTTCAAATAGATTTTTAAAATTCTAAATCTTTTAGTTTTTGAAAATAAAATTTAGCTCACTACATTCTACCCTTCAGATATTAATAAAACAATTAGCCTATTATAATGTTATTTAAAAATATAAATTATAAAATTCCGTTTTGCGTTTAATCATCTTAAAACATTTCAGCCTCACAGCTTTTTCTCATGTGCAAGACCACATGGATCACCATGAAATAGATATGACATTATATACATTCGTATATACGACAAACAATAATTGAATATATAATTAGATTATCTATGGACTGGATGTCTGAAAAAAAAATCTCAAAGTTGTTCAAAAAAGTCACCTTTACTTGTCCTGGATTGAATTCGGGTTGAAAATATAGTAGAAGTGTGGATATATTAATAATGAATTTCAAAACTCTTAGTATGTGTATATAAGTAAGCAAATACAACATTATCTTCCAACATAGAGAGGCATTGATCTTTTTTTCTTCAAGGCTTTATGAGTGTCTTTAAATATGTCATCATCTTCAAGTACTTCTAAGCTCTTAATATATATATATAAGTATATAATTATATAAGTATATGTCATTATCTTCCAGCATAGAAATCATTAGAAAGATTCCAGGAAGTGAGAAGCAGATGCAAATCTTTTAGAAGGAAATTAAAAGAAAACACTAGGAAATCTCCTATTATAGTATTGTACTTTCTCTTTTTCTGTCTTTTTTTTAAATATTACTTTATTTACTTTCATTGTTAAAATCAATTACCTTCTCTCTTTTATTAATGACACTGATTTTTAAAGTTAAAAATATTTTGACGATGATTTTAAAAAAAATTCTAACACTCGAGAAAATGATAAATTACCTTAAAACAAATTCTTATAATGGTAATAAATAATGAATCAAATATTTGATTTCCTGAATTTGGCTGCTTTTTGACTTATATTTTCTTTGTCACATTCGAATAGAAATAATTAATGTAAAATTTTAAAAAAGGACGCATGCACACACACATAAATTTTATCACTTACTATGCATTTGTATGTTTTAATTATTATGTTTCTTTTTTTTTTTGTTTCTTTGCATAAAATTTTGTGCAAATTAAGAAAAGTCTCACAACTTCCATTCAGAACAAAAAATATTCTCTATTTTATTTAAAGATAAATTCACATTCTTCTTATCAATGGCTCCCAATCACGAGTCGTTCGTGAGCTAAATACACAACGCAATGGATTTGTCAACAAAGATATTTAATTTTTACAATTTTATTTATAAATGTCAAACTTACAGCATTCACAATTTTAACACCCTCTCGTAGATACATTGATAGTTATTACCATTCATTTACTAAACAAGAGATTATACTTCCTAATTCAGATATAAACTTTAAACCTTATTTAAGATTAATATATCTTTTTTTTTTAAATTTAAACATAAATCACATGGAATAATTAATCCAGCTACTCTTTTTCATGTATACATCTTCCTTCTACTCCATCACTCATGTGCTATATTAAATTTAAAAGCAGGTATGGAATGATAATCTCTTGACTATCTCTTGACTATTATACGTGATTAACAATAATCATGAATATATTTATTTGAGTGGGTAATATTAATACTTTGAGTGCAAAATGATTGTAAAGTCAGATTATAATAATTTAATAGTAATAAATACTGAACAATGTGTAAAAAAAGTGGTAATCTGAATCAAATGTATATTGACTGTTCTTTTTTAACTCATATGCAATTTTTTTTATATCTTAGGCATCAAATTTCTGAAAATTATATAATACAAGATTTTTATAATTGAATTTCCACATTGTGTTTTTTTATTATTATTATTATATATATGGCATTAATTCTTTTTTTAAAAAAAATACAAAAAAGAAAAATAATTGCATTAAAGTTTTAAAAATAACAAACGATATTTTATTATATGGGGGAAAAATAATTTTACTATCAAAATTACAACAATAATAATATTTAAATTCTTTTAATGACAAATGAATTTAACTATATGCATAAGGAAACAGGCAAAATTCTCTATACGTATTGACACTCAGTGCAAGCTAGAGTAATCAATGGATGCCAGAAGGCTTGTGCATAAAATCCCAATCTAATGCCTACTCATCCAATATCCCCACACTAATTTGTGGTCTTCGTCAGTAAGGAGCCTTAGATCTGAGAGCAATGCACCTAGAACCTAGATCTTAGAATCTAATGAAACCCTCCAGCAGCCATCTTTTATCTCAACTTAACTACAAAACTATGAGTCTTAAATTGAAAATTCTAATGGTAATATTTTTAATCCAAGCTCATTAGCTTATATAATCATACTTATTGGTTTAAAACCAATCCTGCCTAATAGGATAGTGGTGGCTATGATTATTAAAGAACCGAAGACACCAAAATGTATAGGTACGGAACTGAGTTCAGACCTACATGACTATATAAGCTAATGAGCTTGGATTGAAAATTTTACAGAGTTTTTAATTTAAGACTCATAGTTTTGTAGTTAAGTAGAGATAAAAATGTGCTGGAGGGTCACATTAGATCCTAAGACCTAGGTGCATTTCTCTCAGATCCAAGGCTCCTCACTGACATAAACCACAAGTCAGAAACTAATCTGTGAATATTGGATGAGTAGGCACTAGATTGATATTTTATGCACAAGGCTTCTGGCATTTATTGATTAATCTGGCTTGCACTCAATGGCAATACGTATAGAGAGTTTCACCTGTTTTAATAACAGTTATAAGCAAGCATAAGAAATGGTGATCATGTAATGTTTATTGACTTATATGCATAAGTATGAAAGAAAAATTAAATTAAAAGAACATATTTTTAAATTTTATCTAAATATAGTAAAAGATATAATAAAAATAATTTTAGTTAATTTTAGTAACATATAGATATCATTACAAAACTAAGTTTATACTGTTTACTACTAATAATGATCGAATTGTTAATACTATCGAGTCAAATGATATGCAATGTCAGAAATAATAAGCTGATCTCTAGTGTAGAAACAATTAGTTTTTTGAATTTATCACTGTATAACTGCACAGAATAAGGGTTTAAAATACTGTAATTGTTAGTAAGTGAACTCTCATTATTTGATATCATTGATTTAATGTTTGCTGCATATTCAATTTAATTTTTTTTCCCTTTCAGAATCGAGAACAAATGAAGCTTGAGCAAATGAAGCTTGAGCGAGATGCTGACAAGATAATCATGGCCTGGACAAGAGAAGGGTGAAATAAAATTTAAATTCTTGCAGGCAGGTAAATGGGCTATCAAGAAATTTGAAAACATAATAGAAGCCAACTTGTTAAATACAATTATATTCATATATATCTTATAATCTTGTATAAGGCTTGATAACACATTTACCTGACTGCAGGAATTTAAATCTGACCAAGTGAAATTAAATTTTTTCACAAGACTATTTTTTTTTCCACAGACTAATGAATTACAATCAGTTTTCCTAACTATATAATGTCCGTCATTAAATGGATATTTAACTATTCTTAGCTGGCAGACAAAATGAGGATGGAAACTCTGAAATTAGATGTGATTGGTGAATAGTCTTCTAATTCACTGTTTCTCTATGAAAGAGTTTTAAAACCCTCAGCTCTTCAGTATAGCATTTAAGACCTATCATTTTATTTTGTTGTCTTGTACCAGGTTATTTTTGTACGTTATATTATATGGTGTGCATAAACTACTACCACAGTTTTTCATTTGCAGAAGACTCAAGACAATGTTTGAGTTCCCCATTATATTCTATAGTAAGCCATATTCTTGCACTGAAAGCAAATCACTTCTCCATCTTTTTGTAAAGCCTGATTACAATGCAATAGGTTCTGCTGTTACCATGGTAACAATCTTCAAGTTCTTCACAAAAGTCTAAAATGCATACCGAACAGCTGGAAGCATTTAAATGTTACTAAATAATTAACATATCTGCACATATTTTTAAATAATTAATGATTATTTAATTTTTTAAGCACTGGCCATCAATCATATTTGTAGTATTTGCTTTTCATCCAGAAAATGGGTCAAAACTTATTTGTCTCCATAAATTGTTTATCATATCAAAAATATGATAGCTCTTGAATTAGGTGAAAAGATTTGCTCTTGAAAGCATTTGAAAAGTGAATGAGAAAGTCACATGGTACTGTTGGTATTAATTTTATTAACAAAAGGGTAGAAGAACCTATAATTGGCCTAAAACTGAGGTGTCTAAAATAGATAAAACTGATATAGTGTTAGGTTTATATAAATATGGAAATGAATTGGCTTGGATTATAATTGTTAAGGGATTTAAATTTTCAAGCTACTAGCTTAAATAGTAAAGTAAAAAATGGTTAGTAAATGTTTAAGTATATTTCTTCCAACTTTGAATTTTATGTCTTCACCAATATAAAGAAAAATCTGGAAACGAACTGGGAATGAGAATAATTATAGCACTATAACATCTAATACCCATTAAACTACTTGAGCTTACAATGTCTCTGGAGTATTTGGTAAAGAGAACTGATCTTAGAAGCATTTATGTAAACATATAAAAACGTGTAAGATACTGTTATATTCACACAAACATAGTTTAAATAAAGCAGTTCAAATAAAATTGACATCACTTTTTCTGGAACTTTTATTTATAGATTTAAATGCATGACTCACTTCTTCATTTAAACTACAGGCCTATTTGAAAGATATAGAAATTGATTTAATAGTTTAGAAAATTTCATTTGCTGTGTTATTTCTGTTAAATAATAATTATCTGCCTATATCCCATGTATATTGCAAGCTACAGTATTTCAGTTTCCATTTGTATGAACACATTACTCAAACAGCAATGGTATATAACTGAATATATAAATTGTATAGGCACCACTAAAGCATTTGTTACTTGTGTGTTTGAACAGAATGACCTTATATGGAAGTAATATCTATTGTATTCCATACCATGAACTAAATTGCATTATGCTTAGTTATCAAATGAACATTTTGCATTGAATCTCTGCAAGAGATATGGGTGATGCATTGGCATATGGTTGGGTATTATGCAGCTTCTCATATGGAAACCAGTTCATGGTATAAATAACTTTCAATAGTATTCTATAATAATTTGTAAATCCTATTCTCAAACAATAATTTATCTTTAAAAATAGTTTTTTGAAGATCTGAGTTGTGAATTTATTATAGTGATGTATTCAGGCTTGTTTTATCTGTGAATTAGTTTACATTCTCAGCATTATATGTTTAATAACCTTGTCTTATTTACATGTTTATTAGAATATATATATATATATATATATATATATATTCTAATAAACATGTAAATAAGATATATATATATATATATATATATATTTAATGTTAAAACTATACTAAAACAGAATTTAAATATAAAATTTAGTAACATTTATTGTTCCAAGCATACTTTCAATGCTTTCTCTTTATATTCATGGTTAATCTCCTGAAAACTTGAATTTTTTGATGATTTGAATGCTATTTGAATAAATGTTATTAAATTTTATATTTAAAGTCAGTTTTAGTATTTTCTACATTTTAAAATAGTTAGAATAAGAGAATATCAAAATGTAATTATATATTTGTATATATATTAATTTTAATATATTCTTGGAAGCTTCCATGTAATAAAAATATAATAGCTACATAACTGGTGTTTCAGTACAATAATTAAGTATTTTCCTTGGAGCTTCTTCTTTCTCAAATCATAAGAATGTGTGGTGAGATTTTAAATCATTATTTTTTCTTTTGTTATTTTCTTCTCATTCTTAAATTCTATTGGTTGAGAAATTTTAAAAAATATTTTATCCTCCAATAGCTTTCTCTAAATATTATTACTTTATTGAATTAAATAAAATTAACAATATTTGAAAAAAAACTATTGCAGAATAAAATATTTTTTAAAACTTTTTAACCAATAGAATTTAAGAATGAGGAGGAAATAAGAAACAAAACAAATAATGATTTTAAATATCAATACACCCATTCTTATGATTTGAGAAAGAAGAAACTCAGAGAAAAGTACTTGTTATTGTACCAAAATGACAGCTATTTAGCTATTTTATTTTTATTACATGGAAGCTTTAGGAAATAATGCTATAAATACATATGTATTTAATGAATAATAACTAATCAAATTTATATATTTTATTTTTTATTTAGAAATAAAAATGTAATTTATAAAATTTATTTTTCATTTTTACTTCTATAATCAATAATAAAAATAAACATTCATTTCTAATCTTCAAATTTTTTTTTAGTTTTTGATTATTTTTTAACAGATCTTTCAAAAAAAGTGTTATCATTATTCTCAAGATTATAATTACTTTTCAGTTTTGTTACTTCATAGAAAAATAGTTTTCAATCACTATTACCATCATTTCTTATTTACAGAAAACCTTCAATAATGATATATAAAACCACTCATAATGAAAAGCTACATAGACAGAAATGCATCCTGATTTCAAAAAGGTAAAAAATTGGAGTATTTGAAAAACTTGAAATAAAAATTTCAAATGTATTCCAAAATCATTTTTTGTACCAGTAGCTTCTAAACTTGGGAAGAAAAATTAGTAGATTCTTATAACACTGCTATTAATAATTACAAAATACTTCATTTGTATACTTTTAGAGAAGATGGTGATGGACCACCAATTATTCCTTTGCTCTCCTATAGCTACCTTTATCACTATTTTGTTGGTTTTTCATTCATTTTAATGCCAGAATTTGTATTAATTTATTAGTTCAAAAAATTTCTAATGCAGTTAGAAGTCTATAGATGTCTACATCTAAAATAAACTTCTAAAGTGCTGACTGGTAGAGAGCATTTGTAGTATAATTGGACATTC
Source organism: Epiperipatus broadwayi (assembly GCA_028023455.1). Classification (NCBI taxonomy): domain Eukaryota; kingdom Metazoa; phylum Onychophora; class Udeonychophora; order Euonychophora; family Peripatidae; genus Epiperipatus; species Epiperipatus broadwayi. The sequence goes on from JAQFVV010012656.1 coordinate 331,881, forward strand.
AATTCTTTTATCTTCGAAATCAGAAAAAATGTTTTGTTTTATAGTTTATTTAAATAGTTATGTTAATTTCACACACTATTTATATAATAATTATTTAAAACAATTTATCTTTAAATTAAAATAACAAATTCAATTGTAATGATGAACAGAAAACTCCAGTAAAATAATTTTTGCCTTTTTTAACATAGTTTCATTATAACATTTGTAATATCTTAAAAGTTATAAATGCAATTTTAAATTTTGCAAAAGAATTTCATAGATTTATGAAGGCTTTACATTTGTTTATTTACATTTAAAAAAATAATGTTCATTCGATAAAATTTTATTATTTTGTTTTACATTGGCTGAGATGATTTCCTTTGTGCTGTTCAATCAGAATAAAGTTCTAATATAAAATTTTAGGATTTTTTCCATTTATAATTTTATATTTGTAACAAATTAAGTCCAATTTATTAAATTCTGGTACAGAGTAATATTTTCATACACATTAAAATTAAATATTAAATGGTAAAAACATTGCCACTAGAGGGAACATGAAAATGTGTTCACAGGTTGAAAGATTCTTATAATATATCATTTTATTTGGTCAAGTAGATTATTCATATACAATCACTGAAAAATTAATATCACCAAAAGTACAGGAAATAATAATTATTGTAATGAAAATGGATCCAGAGTTCATTTCAAATAATATTGCACTTAGTAATTGCAAACATTAATGTTGTATAGAAAAATGGTTGAAATTATTTAAAAAAAGCAATTTAGTTTTGAATTGTAAAAAAATAAAACAAGTAGATTTTCTTTTCAGTTATATAAATCACCATTTGGGAGAATAAGTATTTTGATAATCTATGCTTGATATATTATAGTTTCAGAAAAAAAGGAGGATTTTGTATGTGCAAAGCAACTGGAGAATGGGAGAAAATATATTTAACGATTTTGAAAAAAACTTACAATATTAAGAAATTTCTTTTTTTAAAATATATTTGCAAGTTCTTGTGATGGAACACCTGTAATGATTGAAAAATTTTGGAGATTTTTAGCATTCCATATAAGTAAGATTCCAATATCAAACAGTGTGTTGCATTTTGCATATACCATATATAATTGCAAAGAATATCGATGGAAAATTTCATACTGTTTTACAATTGGCAATTTAAAAAAACACACAATAAAGGATAAAGCTTTTAATTATGGCCTCTTTGCACAATTAAATGACCATAATGATAAAACTTAAATTAATTTATCAAAAGGAAATTGTTTGCAATGTTTTATTGTTAGGTCAATTCCAAAACAGAATTTCTTTAAAATTGACAAATTCTAATAATACAGTTAACAGGCTTAAAAAGTATATTTTTATTTGGTTGACATCTTGATCCGTTACTTTCAGATTTCACCCTAAAGTTGATTTGTTTATATCTGAATTAAATCAAACTCATTCATCTTACTTTAGTAACTCAAGGCAACTATCTAATATTAGAAAACACTAAGTCAACATGCAGGAAGGTTCATGAATAACATCTATCTAGTGCCTAATCATCCAATATCCCCATACTATTTTATAGCTTGTGGCTTTCCTCAGTGAGGAACCTTGGATCTGAGAGCACTGCAACCAAATCTTAGAATCTAATGCAACCCTTCAGCAGCTACCTTTCACCTTATTAGCTAACTATAAAGCTTTGAGTCCAAAATGAAAGCACAATATTTTCAATTCAATCTCATTAACTTGTATAGTCCTAAAGATATGAACACAGTTCATCATCCATCCTTTTTGATGTATTTGGCTATTTAATAACAAAGAGTCACTATAATCCTATTGGACAGGATTGGTATTAAACCATTAAATATCAAAAGTTGTTTGTACTAAAAATACACTGCTGCTTATAGATCATTTAAAATAATTTAAAAAAGACTTCAATGTTTACTTCCAAGATCTTGAAAATTTCAATGTAACCAGTCAAATCATACAATCACTTAAGTGTTATATATCTTAATTTAGTTAACCGCTCTTCAAAAAAAAAAATAGATATATGAGGGTAAAGTTTAAAGCTTTATTTCACACAAATATATCTGTTAAATTTTGAAGTTATAAAAATGTACCTTAAAATTATTACTAAACCATTATTTTTAGCTTTGTACCAATTCCTATCTAGTTGCTAGTTTTACATTCAATAATTTACTAAGGTAATCAACCTGATGAGATACAACAGAACTCAAACATTTGAGTACTATTGAGTAATTGTATATCATATAAAAATAGTATCACTATATGAGTCAAGGCATTAAACAAATTAATTCATTATATTTTTTGTAGTAAAATTTTAAAAACGTATATCTCCATTCATGAAACAAACAAGTTCAAATCCATTAATAAAATAATTCACAAGCAAGACTTCTAAAGAAATATTTATATGAACTTGCAAATTTTGCCCATCTTTTCTTATATCAATGTCATTCTATTTTGTCAGGTAAATATCATGTTTTATTTGATAAAATTAGATTACCGTCTTTTATATAATAAAAGGTGGGAATCACTTGTAAGAACTTTTAAATGATTCTTTAAAAATCTGGCCTGAAAATAATCTTAGTAATATATTTGGACAATTTTTTTTCATGAATTGGTTTATATTCTTAATATTACATATTTAATAAACCATAAAATTATATATGTGTTCATTAAAATCATTAGAATTAAAATGACTAATATGTTTTTTTTTAAAGCAATGACAGTCATATAATAAAAACATCTTATTTTGGTCAAATGAACATCAAAAGATTTTTCTTGTCTCATAAGATACATTTTTATTTAAATAAGTAATCCAATAATTTTATTTGGTTATAAATTTTATGCCATTTTAATAACACACTTGATATATTATGCAAATTTTGGGAACATAAATTTGAAGAGGGTTGATTGAAAAAGAATATTTTCTCTATGAGAGACAATACATCAAAATGATTGACAACCCCTAATTTAAATTAACAATACAAAATATTGCAAAAAAATAATTACATAATTTTGTTAATCTCATGTGAATGTAAAGTTGTTTTTTTGTTTGCATTTCACAGTTCCCACATTTTCTATAAAACTATTGACCATTTTCCATAAACTTTTTGAAATTCTGTTATTCTATTTGTTTTAAACTAAAGAATATATTTGGTAAAATAAAATTATCTACAGAAAAGGTAGTTTTTGCCATGAATATTATATAGTAAATATATTAAAAGTATGATAAGCAGTAGTAAAGCTAAATATTTTTTTAAAAATCTAACATTTCTGTGAGTATTTTCATTTTACCAGCAATTACATTGGCTCGGAAAAGAAAAAAAATAGTAACAATTAAATTACAAAAGAATATATTATTATTTAACCAAATGTACTGAGCCTACGTAAAGACGAATTTTTTAAATGGTTGCTTTAACAACTTTTTTTAAAGATTTAATGACAAACAATTTTAATATTATATAAATAAATGTGATAAATGAAGGTGACCCAAAAGAATGTCATAATCATTTGCTTTAATAAATTTTCTTTTGCTTTGTGAAATTACATTCTTTGAATAAAATATTTGTAATCAAATTAAGCTTTTAAATTAGCTGACCCAACTGTTTATGATGGAATTAGTATGAACTGTGTGATATTAAACTACATGACTTCAAATATATGCTAGCCGAAACTAAATGTAAATACAGTAGTATAACATCTATTTGTCCCCTTACTAAATATCATATTTCAAACATGAATTTATGCACTGCAATCACATATTCATCATGATTTAAATATTATACATATTCAATTCTAATTAAAAGCACATAATATTGATATTTTCTTGCGTGGTTTTTCCTTCAAAGAATTTTATTCCAATACCATATTATTTTAGAATCCAGAAATGTAGCCGACCATCATTTTTGTAGTATATTTCTTTTATCGGTTGTTTTAACAAATTACTTCTTTTGATGGCGGAACAACTAATTTTTTTTTCATTGAAAAATACACCCTGTTATGAATTTGACACATGTGCCACATAGCACACTTCACAAAAAATATACATTCACCAATCAGACAACAGAGAAAATAGAAATTATATATATATATAAGATAATAGTAAAAAAGTAGCAATTTTTTAAGTTTAAAAATAAATATAAATTTATTTAAGATTTTTTTTATTAATATTACAATTTAATCTACAGGTACCAAATTTCCTTTACTCACATCTATGACAATACCCTCTTTAGATAAATACTTTACTGATTATTATTATTAATCGTTTATTAGTCTAGAGATTAACAAATCATTTTCAATCTTATATATATTTTGATCTTTAATTAAAGATCTATTTATCACATTTTATTAAACACAATTGCATGAAATAATGAACTTCAATCCATTCCTTTTTTCATATGTAATATTTTAAATATTCTTATTATTCATATTATTCCACACATACTCTAATATCGTAAATAAAGGCATCTAAAAAGGTTAATATTTCAGATCAACTGAAGAGTACAGGTTTGACCAGAAATATATCATGGGGTCATTTACTCTTTTCAAATGTTTTTATTCATCTTACTAACGAATGTATGGTGGAATAGAAACGTTAAATATTTTTCTTTCTATTTATTTTAATAATCAACATTTTATATAGCAAAGCAATTTGCTTGTAATTAAAATTATAAACATTGCTTTTTGAGATGCAGTCTTGAAACACAATTCCTGCATAAAATAAATATATAAAAGAAGCTATATAGTTAGGATTATTATATCTATTTATTTAAAAAAAAGTCCTAGCTATATTTTCCAATTATTTGATTGTTTTTAGAATGGATATCTAATGTCTTATGCAAGATGTTAAATAAGCAGTCTAAAAGACATTGAATGTGCACATGTAAATAAAACTGATTTGTATACCCATGTCAAAATTTATTTAAAACTTTTGATCCTTTATCTATTCGTTTTTTCCTTATCTGTAGAGTAGAACTGCCAAATTCATTTATAAATTTTCTGATTTTTTTTCTCTGCAATCTTTTAAAATGATTTCTCTTACACAAACAATAATAGGGTAAAATATAAATATAAGGTTCTCATGCACAGCGAAATTGAAAGTGTCATTACATTTTCCATCTTCAGTTTAATGTATATATATATTCTACTTTAAATACAAAATGTAAATTGTCATTGATTTATAATATGTGCAATTAATTATGAAATAATTAATTTTTAAGAACTATTGAAAACTTGTGATCACATCATAACGTCTCTTTGCAAAATGAGCAAATAAGATTTTAGACAAAACAAAAACAGAGATTAATAACAAAATCCCTTACTAAAATTCATTTGTTAGTTATTTGTTTGCATTGTGTCAAAAATCAATAATATTTTTTTCCTATTTTAAAATCATCAGTAGAAAATATTATAAACTATTTAACATTTTTAGAAATAGTCTTTAGGGTATATTTATAATAACTCTAAAGAAAATGAAAAATGTTTATGATGTTGTGAAAAGTAGTATTTATAAACGACCAATCAGTTCATTATTAATTGTTCATAAATTTTAAATATTTGGTTTCACAATCTTCGTAATGCTATTTACAATGTAACTGGATTTTTGCTAGTGATTTTGGAATTAGTTGACTCCCATTAACTCTGAACAGATATGATAGTGACAATGGATGTTTATATAATTTGCCTAATTTTAAATCTATCAGCAAGCTTTTCTAAGAATTAGAGGAACCAAAAAGATTACCCTGAATCTCAGGTAAGATATGTTTTTATAGTCATAAGCCAGCAAAAATAATACATTTTAAATTATACATTTGATTACTTTGTGGGGTTATATTTGATTCAATTACCAAAGCACCAGATTATGTACAACCTGTTTATTCAATTCACAATAGGTGGTGAGAAATATATATATATATAGTTTCTGTTATTTATTCATCTGCTTTGTAAAAACATCAAAGTTTATATACAGTTGTAGCAGCATATAATTTTTTTCAACATCATTTAATATTATGATTGTTGTAATTATTATCCATAATAAAGTGCCATTATTGTCAAAATAAATATTAGGCAGTTATATGGTCAAAGAATAATATTTTATATATATAAACACCTGTTTTAAAAAGCATTTTATTACATTTTAACGATTTCCTTTTTTCCGTAAGAATGAATAATTACATAAGAAAAACTAGAGAGCTTTCTTTCTGCATTACTTAAAATAATAATATAACATTAATCTTAAAAATAAACTTAAATAATATATAATAATAATGGTAAATTATGATAAAATTACATTAATGTCGGTAAAGTTTTTTTAATGAATTAAAACATATGATATTTAAATCTACTACTTTATGGAAGTAATTATTTTAATTGATAGAGTTTAAAAGCCAAAAAAAAAAACAAGAAAAATATTATATGTTGAAAAAAATATATATATTGGTTAAAAATATATGTTAAATGATTCCGAAAATATTTATAATAAATAAAAAGTAAAATTATTGATACAAAAAAAAAACACCAAAAAATTAAAATGTAAAATTGTCTTTCTGACTTCTAATATGTTATTTATAACCTGTGATTACTGTTTTTATTTTAAAATATGTTAAATTTTATTTTAATTTTAAAAAATAAATTTTAAACAAAATTAAATTATTTTTTATCTGTATTTTTTTCTTTCATTGATAGACTATTATTTTTTTGTATTTTTCTTTCTGTTTTATTTTTTATTGCAAAAAAAAAAAAAAGATAACCTTATTCACTATTTCATCTTCATGTTTATAAAAATTTTATTAAAAGCATAAATTTGAAAAATGAAAATAACAAGGAAAATAAACTGCCATTTTAAAAAAGGAATCAAAATAAAATATTTCATTATAGCCTTCAAGAAAAAAATATATAATTTAAAAAAATCTTTACTAAGTCTGTAAATGATAACAAAATCTAAATTTAAATAATGAAAATATATTTTTCAACATTAAAAATTCTGTACTCTGACAGATTTTTTTGTTCTCACTGGATTTAAACTTTCACATTAATATTAAACCATTATTATTTATTAGAGTATAATAAATTTGACCTCATTTGATAACATTTTTGTTTAAAAATTAAATATTTTTTAACAAATCACATTTGATTTCTGGAATTATTTTAAAAATTATATTTTAGTGAAAATGAAATGCTGTCCCATTATTAAATTTCAGGGGGAGCTGATTCAATTTGCAAAATGAATGAAAACTTCTTTGTTTCATTTTTGATATAAAAATCTGAACAAATTTTTTTAATAACTACTAAATCTATCAATTTATGCTTTAAAAGTTTAGAATTTTTTCATAATTTTTATAATGTCACTGAATCTTATAACAATCTGGTGACTGACCTCATTTCTACAAAGCTGTGTTTTCCCACAACTGTAGTCTCTATAGTAACAATGTTCAAAAGAAAATATTTTATATTTAAAAATAAAACATTTTTTGTAAAAAATAAATCTGACATAATATTTATTTTTGATTTTTAATAATTATTACACAATTACGATACAAATATAATCATAAACTTTTCAAAACATCAAGTTTTTAGACCATTGTAATACTTTCTTGACAATTGTAATATTTCCATAAAATAGACTTGGTAAGGTACATGATTGTTGAATAAACCATGTCTACACATCAAACTGTGGATTCAGTTACTTTGTAATACTGATTATTAGGTTTCCTCACTATTCTTTTGATTTTTTGTAATTAAAATATTAGAAAATAAATATATGTGAATTTTAAAGCCTAAAAAAGTTTGACAAAATTTTCACCAGGGAAAAAATGCAAATTTAGTTGCTATAATTTACAAATGAAACTTGACCATGTGGATAAAAGACCTAGTTGACCTTTTTACTGTTGATTTTAGATGCTAACTGAAAAAGTACAGCCTGAATCCATTTTGTTTACTCTGGAACTCTTACAGATAAACTTCACATGATCACTATTTCTTATGCTTGTTATAACTGTTTTTAAAACAGGCAAAACTCACTACATGTATTGCCTGTTTTAATAACAGTTATAAGTAAGCATAAGAAATAGTGATCATGTGATGTTTATTGGCTTAAAACCAATCCTGCCTAATAGGATAGTGGTGGCTATGGTTATTAAAGAACCAGACACCAAAATGTACAGGTACTGAACTGAGTTCAGACCTATATGACTATAAGTTAATGAGTTTGGATTGAAAAATTAAGGTGTTTTCAATTTAAGACTCATAGATTTGTAGTTAAGTAGAGATAAAAGGTGGCTGATGGAGGGTTGCATTAGATCCTAAGATCTAGGTGCAGTGCACTCAGATCCAAGGCTCCTCACTGACAAAGGCCACAAGCCAGAAACTAGTCTGGGGATATTGGATGAATAGGCACTAGATGGGGATGATATGCAAAAGTCTTCTGGCATCCATTGATTACTCTAGCTTGTAGTGTGTGGCAATACATATTAGTGAGTTTGGTTGTTTTAAGAACTCTTACAGACTGGTGTTTATTTAATAGTCAATTACTTGTTTAGTTCATATTTCACCTTGACCAAAGTTTATTTATAAAAATTATGAATTCATATTTCATTTTTTAATTTTTGAAAGTAGATGTCAAGTGTAATCAGGTGAAACTTGAAATTATTCTTCTTACATGAAGCAATGTACTCTTTTAATATTTTTCTTGAAAAGAAAAAAGTTTTATTTTAATTAAAAATCTTATTTTCACATTGCAAATACATTTTTGTTTATTATTAATCAAAATATATTCAATTTTCATAATGTTAAAATAAAAATTAATATAACTGAAATGCACTGAACAAATATAAATATGAAAACTCAAACATATACATTCTTTTTATTTCTTATTAGAAATTAAGAACAAAATAATTTTTAAAATTATTTCATTTTTAAATGTATTTACTACCATTTAATATATTAATTATTAAAAAAAAAAAATAATTTGTTCTTTTAAAAATTAAATTCAAATTGAAGTCTATGTATTTAAAAAATTAAAACTAACATTTTTGACTCATCATAATCACATAAATGCATAAAGAAAAAGTTAATTAGTAAAAAAATAAAATAATAGTGAAGTTATAAACAGTATGTGTAATATATAAATGTTCAACCATGTGTTAGAAAATATATATTTGTAAAACTCTAGTATTTGTGTTACTATCAAAATACACACGCATGTATAATTTAGTTATATATAAATATATAAAATCAAATAAATGACAAACTTTTATCGATTAAAAATTAATAAATTTCTTCTAGTGCTTTCAACGGTATAACCTTCATTTTCAAGAAGTACAGTATGTAACATAGGGCAGATTAAATATGCAAATAAGGGTGGGAAAATTTTAAATCTGCCACTTTTTAGATAAGGTGTAAAATGTCTTTTTTTTATTCATCGCATGCACATCCGATATAATATACTTTTCTACACAATTTGGTAAAAGTTTGTCATTTATTTGATTTGATATATTTATATATAGCTAAATTATACATGTGTGTGTATTTTGATAGTAACACAAATACTAGAGTTTTACAAACAGTATGTGTCTTTATTTGACATCAGTAAATTTTCAATTGACTAATTTTCTGCTAAAAGTAATATATTTAAATAAAATGCAAATGTAATCAAATATTTAATAATTTACTAAATATAATAAACAAGTAATGCAATTACGGGTAAATTTATTTTTCTGCTGATACACCAGTAAAAGCTTACCCTTTTTTCAATAAATTCAGTAATCTTTTGAATTACTCTCTTTTTAAGATGACACATGCTGGCATCTGAGTAAAATTAGAAGTAAAATAATAATAATTTCTAACTATTACATTTATTCCAGCTTTTATTTAAATACCACCAAACAAGCATTCAGAGTTAAATTAGGAGGTAGCAGCTGAGTAAAACAAATTGTTTGATAAATTAAAAACAATCAGTTGTTCAGAAAATCTTAATTCAAACCCCAAATTAGCAAGCTAATTATAACATTTATATTCAAATAGCCAAAATGAAGCTAATTTTTATTTTAATATTTACTTAAATTCATTTGGATTCTGAGTCTTCAAGTTACATTACTGTCTTAGATTTTGGATGGAAACTATGTCTTTTCTATTTATCAAACTAATTTTTTTTTCATTTCCTTTAATAAAATTTCAAAACCCTTTAATTTTTGAGTATACCACTGAACTTTTCAATATTACAAAGTTTTATTGCTTTCCTGGATGTTTTCTCTTGTGTTCAAGTAGCAAGCTAATTATTCACTTCTTTTTAAATGTAAAAGTACAGTGCATAATTTTTTATTTCTATACATTTGTGTTAGATGGTTTAAAGATTAAAATGACTAAAGTTTAGTTTGTCTTTATATAATAATAATAAAACATGTTTGTTTGTAGCAAAAAGTTAAGATCATTGCTTGCTAAAATTTCAAGTTCTTTGTTTTTGTTTGTATTTCAATATAGCAGACAGGTCAAAGTGGTATCATTTTGGTCTGGCTATTTTGTAATATAAACTCTAATGTATTTATATATTAGTTCACAGGGGGCAGTACTGGATTTCTTAACCATGTGAGGTGATTTAATGCTTTATTTATATATATATATATATATGTTAAAACGAATATTTAATTACATATATATATATTATATATATATATATTGTAATTAAATATGGTACTTAATGATAATCCCAGACATCAAGATTGACTGCAGATAATTCCAGACACTAAAGTTGGCAGCTATATTGTAACAGTCATGGACTGAGATGGTGAGATCTCGAATCTGACCAACTTCAACTCATTCACAAGCACTCCATGATTTAATACCCTGTGGTTGACATTATGAGGTTACACTCAGTCTCAATTTCTTTTGCAAGCTGGCTGAGAAAAGGGCAGAACATGAGACTCAGAGGAGAATTAATAACTTAACTATAATTAAAGACTAAATAAAATACTCAACACTCAATGACTTAATAAGGCAGTACATAATCTATTAATAAAGATTGAAGTATTTTGGAGTAAATTGCAAGAAAACACATTAAACAATAATAATTTTAATTATATTTAATAAATAAGAATCAAAGGGATTAATTAAACATAAGAGAACAGAAATATATGCATTGGTTGCATGAGTTATGCAACTTATATAATTATTTATCTGTGGTCTATTATTCTTGCCTAATATGGTATGTAAACTATTCTCAAGGTTTGTTAATGGTAAGCTAAATATCTACTAGAATGATACAAATAAAGAGCATTAAGCTATTAATTCTAATATAGTATTCATGAGCAATTAATATGCTCAAAATGCAGATTCATTGGGTAAAAACAGATTCCAGGTTCAGACTAACCAAGCAGAATGAACTGGTTACTGTAGATTGACATCTGAGACTATGGCACTAAAATATTAAATTAAAGATTATGCTGCAAATGTGCAGTTAATCACTGGATTCAATACCTAGTATTTGGTACTCTTGAACTGGATGATTTGCTAGTGCAGTAAGGAACATTTTAGTTCAGTGTGTTCCAGTTCTAAAAATATAGCTGTCCAAACTAAATGGGATGGCCTCTCACCATAAACCCATTTAAGAGATCTAGTAAAGAATTATTAACATTATGTACTTAATAAAGACACATTTGCAATGTTTAATAATATTACTAATAGGTATTTAAAATAAGTATGGAATGTGCATAAATATCTATAGTTTCAGTTAGCTGAAACTAATTTGGCCCAGTTCTCAAAATAACATGTCATAATGATGCAATGAAAGGGTTAATTAATAGCAATATGGTTTCTATATATTGAATCTATATATAATTATCATAAAATCAGGAAGGAGAAAGCATATTTTGGGCATTATAACATTTACAAGTATGCTTTTAATATCATCCCTAGCCATTATCTAACTAAGAAATAATAATAATTTGCAAACCTTAATAGACAGACTAATACATATTAACTACTTAAATATAGATAGCAATGAGCATGCAGTAACCTGTTGTTATTTCTTATGACAGATTTCAAAACAGCGATTTCTATCAGCTAAAAAAGCAATGAGAATGTTACTCTGAAGAGCTTCTAATCATCTCTCTTAAAAGTTTATGAAATTAATTATTCTCTGCTTTGAAATGTTGGCATATCATAACATATAAATTTAGAAATGAAATAAAATAATTAGAATAGAAAAATAGGCATGGCTCACAGATTATAAAAGATTAAAATTACTGATTACAGTTTTAAAATTACATTTATAAGCAAGTTTTTTTTACAGTTACATTTAAAGATTTTTATTTTACAAGAATTTAAGTTTAACAAATGTCTGTAATAGCTAGCTTAATTGAAATGTTATAAGTTTCTAAAATAGATTTATAGAGCTCTGCATTGAATAAATATTACCAATTTTTTTCTCGAAGCTGAGTTGTTGACATTTGGGAGTAGCACATATAAGGATGGGTTGCTTGTCCATGATGTCTTTCCTTGGTGCAAGTGGTTGCTGAACTTTTCCATTCTGATAGTGATGGTGATTACCATGGCAGCATGCAGGATGGTCTGGTGATCACTTTTTTACTGTAGAAAGATGGCAAATTGAAGGTCTTCCTAGCCACTCATATCAAAATTTCTGATAGTCACAGCTTACTGTAGCAACTTGCTTGAATTATATAGTAGCTATCTCTTCCATGCCAAAATATGGGGTTTATACATTAATTTTTACCCCTCAGTTACATTTGTCTACAAGTTAGGTTTGCAGCACAAAAATTCATTAGCTTGTTTACAACTCTTATTTAAATTTTGTAAAATTTAGCAAGCGTTGTTAGCCAAGAGGTCATCACAGCTGCTTTGCAAGCAAGTAGTTGGTTGCAGACAGTTGTGGGTTCATGTCCCAGCTGATACTATGACATATGAAAAAAAAATTCTTCATCAAACATTTTCATCTTAGTAAAGCAAATGAGATCCCCAAGTGAATAGAAAAAATGCTGCATAATCATGTTTGCTTTCACCAAGGTGTACACTAAAATTTGTTGTTATAAAATTAACATTTAACCTATAAACAATTTTAAACAGGTATGTGTGTGGCATGATTTCTTTTAATAAGAACAGGTTTAAAATTTAAAAACTAACAAAATGCTACATACACATTTCATTATATATGTATGCTGGTTACCTCTAAAATTGTACATATATATGCAATTCTTAAGCCAAATAAATAAATTAAATTGATACAAATGAATTTATAATAAAGATTTAAAATATAAATATAATCACACTGTAATATTACTAAATCAATTATATGTTACAGCTTATACTGCATATATATATATATATATATATATATATATATATATATATATATATATATATATATATATATATATATATATATATATATACATATATATTTTATAAATATATATATAAATATATATATACACTTATAAATAAATAAATAAAAAAAAAAATAAAAAATAAAGACACTATGGGATATAGTATGTGAAACAGGATGTATGGCAGAATATACTGTGTCAATATTTTTTTAATATACATTTTCAGGGGCATACTTATCCTACAGTCCCCTAATAAATATGTTTATTTGTTAATATTAAAAAATATAAATATATTGATTATAAACTCCTGTTAACTTTAAAAAATAGCAATAAATATATTATAAATTCCATTCCCAACACATAATTAATTATTTTTTTTGTATATCATATCATGTCTAAATGCTAACAGGTTCGTAACATTGGTTTTACATTCAGAGTACTTGATCTTCAGCATAATTTTTTTTTCAAATCCTACTCATCAAAATGATTACAATTTGGGATCTTCCATCAACAAAAGAACAGGCAATTGGTATACTGTTATCTCAAAAGTGTGTATTAATAATCATGATATGAGATTGTTTCCAATCAGGAGCACAATGACAATGCAGTGTGAAAAGTTGTCATAATGGAATATCCTGGTTAGGGGTCTTGAAAATGTTTCTCATTGTTATCAGATTTATTTATAGCTGGTGTAAAAAATTAATGACTACACAGTGGGGCAAAAACAGCTACATTTGTCTGACAAAATTATTATGGATTGGAAAACTACATCTAAGAAGTTTTTTCTTCAGCTTTTTATCTAGACTATCATGCAAAATCAGAGGTTCTAACAAAATAATAAAAATTGATGAAAGCCTTTTAAGCAAGCAGAAAAAAAAAACAAATGGAAAAAATACTTCCACAGCAGTGGTTTGTGCAGAGAGCATGACAAATGCTTTATAATATCTATCCCAGGGAGAACAGCTATTATTCTTATGGATACTATTAAAGAAAATGTGGCCAATGGATCTAAGATTTGGATTGTAGGAGTGCATATAAAACTGATTTACACTACTCTTATTTTGAACATTTTTCAATCACCATTATAACTTTGTGGATCAACATTTAGATGTGCAAATGCAAAACAGTGAAAGACAATGGAATTTAGCCAAATGGCAGAATAAAAAGCATCAGGAAAATGCATGACAACACCAATTCTATTTATTATTATTAATGGAATATGCCCAAATAAGAAGATAAATTTTTGGCAATTTTGCAGGCCGTTAGGGATTTCTGGCTGCTTTAATAAATAACTCATATTAGTCAGTTTTTGTTATTTAAAAAAAAAAAAACTATAGTATTAAATTGATTTTTTGTTTAAAATTTATTCTTGTAGTTAACCCACATTAGTTGCTTTTTAGTTTAAAAAAAAATCCTGCAGCTTAAATTTATTTTTTACTTAAAATTTATTGTCATATTTAATACACATTAGTCTTTTTTTTTTAAAAAAAAGTCCTTGTATCACTGTAACTTAAATTTATTTTTTATTTAAAATTTATTGCCATACTTAACCATGCTAGTCACTTTTTGTTTTTAAAAAAAAATCTCTGTAAGTTAAATTTATTTAAACAAAGGCAAAACTCTCCATACAGTAGTGCCACCCTGTGCCAAACAGAGTAATCAATTGATGCCAGAAGGCTCCCTATCTAGTGCCTACTCATTCTATATCCCTAGACTAGTTTCTGGCTTGTGGCCATCATCAGTGAGAAACCTTAGATCTGAAAGCACTGCACCTAAATCTTCTGGCATCAATTGATTACTCTGTTTGGCACAGGGTGGCATTACTGTATGGAGAGTTTTGCCTTTGTTTACAACAATTATGTGCTAGTATAGAGATGGTGGTCATGTGATATTTAGTGGTTTAAATTTATTTATTTAAAATTTGTTGTAAATATTTGAAAACCAGACACTCTTCACAAACCTGGAGCTTAATTGTAAATATAGGGGATTTGAACTCAGACTTTCAAGCACCCCCCAACTATCCACACTATCTCATACAGCTGATATACATGACCACACACATGTAGAAAAGATAAATAATCAATATGCATATTTCATCAAAACCAGCACTCATCAGTTGGTCCAGATTATCATCCCATATATTTAAAATTTATTGATGTAGTTAACCCACATTAGTTACTTTTTGTTTTTAAAAAATCCCTGTAGCTTGAATTATTAAATTTTTTTTTTAAATTTATTGTAGGTGTTTTCTGTCATTTCTGTGAATGGAATTTATAATATATTTATTACTATTTAAATTTAACTGAAATTTATAATTTATATATCTATATTATTTAATATCAACATGTAAAACATATTCATTAAAGTTGCAGGATAACTACACCTTTGAAAATGTATAAAACACGACCTCCAAACTTAATATCAGGAACTATCCATAATCAATCTTGATGTTGAAGATTATCCTTAAGTACCTTAAGTATTTAAATTAAACTGAGAGAGTGCAAACCTCTCAAGCACTTAGCCAATCAGATCACAAATACTGAGACAGAGAATTTAACAAGAAAAGAGTGGTTCCACTGTCTTCTTTACTTGTCTTTCTATATATCCAAGTCAATCCAAAGTATTTAGATCTAAAAGCATGAATCTTAAATATCTTCACACTCAACTCACTGAGTTCTAATTATAAACATACAGTGTGAAATCTTTCGATTCACTACACAATAGTTTTTAGATGTTATAACTTAAGTAAAAGAAAAATTAAAAGTATTTTTCAGTTTCTTTTGTTTCTTATGGGTTAAGATGTTAATTACTCTAAGCAAATATTTTTTTTTATCTAGAAAATTTTTTAATGAAAGAATTATTTTATAGAAATTTATTATTACAAGAGAAGGATTAAAACTAAATTGTTTAGATTAAAAGTTGTATAGATTAATAAACTATATAGTTATTAAAGAATAAAAAATGTTCTAATTAAGAATTAATGCCAAAATTATATAAGATTAAAAGAAGGTATTTTTTTTATGATTTTGGTTTGATTAATTAAAGAAAACATCCTTCTACATTTATTTGTATTGACTGGTAAAATACAAGATAATTTCACAGATAATAAATGTTTTAGAAAAACTTAGATAAAGAGAGAACCTCGTAAAAAGTATAAATAAGATTTAAAATAAGCAAAATATGGCATGAATGTTCTAGTTTGTAAAGGAAGTGTACCAGTTTACTGTCTTTCCAAATTATTAATATAAGAATTTATTGTAACAAAGGTCTATTCTACATGGAAGAGTAGAAAATGTTTGATTTTCCCATGCTTCCTTAGGAATGCCATGAAGTAAATTTTAAATGCCAGTTGCATAGAAAATACAGGAGTTGAAGAAGTTTTTATCAGATAGATATTATATCTAAATGCAACATCAAAACATGATTGTGTTAAATATACCTATGATGACTATGATAAAATGTGAAAAGAAATCCAATTTAATTCTACATAATCTGAAGCCTTAGTCAAGATAGAAATATATACATATATCATTTAGAAAATTTGCTAAAAAAAACATGTAAAGGTATTTATACTTAACTTGAACTATAAACAAATTTCTAAATAAATCATAAAATACTAGTTTTAAAATATTTCCTAAGAATATGTCTTAGTCTGCAAATATATCTAGGTTATATTATTTTATTATGTAAAGATTTTTATTTAAATAATTTTAAAAGAAAAAGAAAAAAAAGGGTACATTTAGCCAGAAATATGTTTGTTGTTGTTGTTTTTAGATTATTTTAAAATTATGTAATACTTTAAGAAAAGCAGAAAAACAACAACAACAAAAAAGTTAAACGTGATTAAGCTATTTATAATAATATAAAAAATGATTAAGAACTATTAACTATGTTATTTAAATTTATCAATTAAAATGCTTAATATTTCAATGGCTTACTATAAATAAATAATTTTTCCAATAAATTATTTATGGTTCTTCTGCAAATGTATATTAAAAGATGGATTTTTTTTTTATTTTTGTAAAATTTAAATAGGCCTAATCATATATATATATTGTGCCAGGCACGTTTGATGTGGCCAAGCACAAGATAAGGTCAGATAAATTAATGGTCGAAAATACGTAAAAAGCATTAAATTTGTTATAAATTAAGAGAGAAAACTGTGGCGATAATATAAACTCACACACACATATGTTTAAAGCCAATGCTTAAAGGCGTAGAAATATGTATTTGTAATTTTTTTTTTAAAAAAAGAAAAAGAAACTCCAAAATGTATTTATAATTTTAAATATTTTTGTTTGTTAAAGAAACAGCGTTTATTTAACAAATTGTTATTCTGTATTTATATTTTTTGAGTGTTTACAAAATGTAAAAAGGAAAATTTTAAATATTACTGTTAATTAAAAATATTTAAGAATAATTTCAAAATTGAGGTTTTAATGGTCATTTTTCTCTTCAGTTGCATTTGAGCAAGTCATTGTCTTAAATTTAAGAAAAGCCTAAAGGCATTCCGATTTCCTGTCCACTCTAAAATAATTTCAACTGGACAAAAGAAACTTGATTAAACTTGTGATAATGCAAGGAGAGAAGAATGCCCAATCTAAGTGAAATATTTTTGTTAAAACTTTGATTGTAATAATGTAATTACTAAAGGAAAAAATGAAAAAAAATGTTATCATTTATTAAAATTTTCATTAGTGATATATATGATCTGAATGGAGATATAAAAAAAACTAATTGGAAATCAAATTCTTAGAACAATTAGTAAAACCAAAAAAAGATTTAATTAATTGATTTTTCTTTCTTGGAAGGGATACATGAATTGAGGGGATATTGAGGAGATATAGATCTGTTCTGAAGTTGGGATAAGGCAGTTCATTTTCGTCTTTTAAAAGACAAATCTTGTTAGGAGCCCGAGTCTAAGTTTATTGTTAAACTAATGCTATTAATGGAACAACGCGAAGTTTTGCAACCTTTTCAGCAAGCATGCTGACTCTAATTCAATCTAATCTGAGGGATTTACTCTAATTAAAAATGCATTCAGTCATTCTAAACAAATGAACACTAATTCATGTATTCATTCAAATAACCATTCGAGCAGTTAACCAGTGAGTAGCCAACGGTTTAAATATCGGACTAATAAGTGGTGTTGAGTAGCATCAGTTATCTAGTCAACTATTGGAAAACTAAATGAGCAGATGATTATTCCACCATATACTCGGTTGATGCTGATGGAAGTTTAATTGCAACATGCCATTGAAGCCAGTAATAAATCTAGAATTAGGAAAACAAGAAAAGACTGTTTATAGTGTGTAATATCCATTGTCCAGCCTAAAGATGCACATCAAGCCCTTTCCTGTATATAGAATGATTATGGAGTAGAAAGACACTTCAGCACATACATCCAGCTCCACTCCTGCCATCCCAATGGCATACAAACCCTGAGATTTAAGCACCAAGGTGATGATGATCAATTCTATGAACTTATAACTCAGTCAAGTCCAGCCCTTGCTGCAGTAGATGACTGTATAGCTCACTCAAAACCCATACAAGAATGAAGCTTATAGACTTTATTGGGTACACTATTTTTTTGTGTTGATTTTATTTTAAATTTAATACCCATTTCATAAATATATATCTCGTGTACATACGTACATAAACAGACCTGTATATAACTTGTTAATTTTTTCTTATTTGCGTAATGCATGTGTGTGAGTTTACTTATAATCCACAAATCACTATCTCTCACATATAATTATTTGATTTATTTTCTTATTAAGAAAGAAATTTTCCTTTATTTAGTTTATTTATAATCCACAGATCACTATCTCATGTATTAGTCATTTAATCAATTTTTCTTATCAAGAAAGAAATTTTCCTTTATTTAATCTAATTATTGCTTTAAGTATTTCTTTATGATTATAGTTTTGTTTTATTAATATGATTTATGCAGTGTAATATTTGTTTCATATATTTAATCGATCTGGGAATGTATTCATATTATAAATGGTATGGGGTAATGGATTAATAAAATATTTATATTATAATTTTAAAGTGACTACTGCCATAATTTTTTTTATTTTCTTTGTCATTTACTTTTTCTAACTATATTATTAATTAATTATGTGTTTTCTGATCCCCATTCTTTAACTGAGAAAAGAGTACGCTGAGCTAGCAAATGGGAAATCATCTTACGGATCTTAAATCTTTATTTAGCATGAGGATACTTATTTATTGGCACACATGCCCTAATAACGTTTGAACTTGCATATCCTTTCAGGAGGAGAGTTAAATTTCCTTTTGGGAGTGGCACGAGAGATTGATTTAGTGTCATCCACCAAAGGTATGTAAGAGTCAACCTTTCCATAAGTATCTTTTGTGTCCATAACACTGTTACGGTAAGGTTTTGAATTGCTTCTTACTCCGGCATGTTGCCATATTTTCCCTCATGTTCAGTTTATGTGCATGCTCATATTAACGAAGTAAACGGTAACTGGTATAATATATATATATCCTAGGAAAAATGTAGAGCATGAGATGGAATATTTAATGGTTAATACCAGGTTATTTTATATTTATATGTGATAAAAAAAATGATTTCTATATATACGTATTTGAGTGTGCATTCATTCTGTGGTGGAGATTGATTATAAAATATATAGTTATGAGATTTATATGAATAAAATATATTTTATTGAGAAATAATGAGGCTGAATATTAAATGATTATGAAAATATTTGTGTGATGCATATACCAATTAGTTATAAAAATTGAAGGTCAGTGCAAGACAGAGTAATCAATGGATGCAGGAGGATTTGTGCATTAAATCCATATTTAGTGCCTACTCATCCAATATATCACTTAGTGCAAGCCAGAATAATTAATGGATGCAGAAAGGTTTGTGCATAAAATACCTATCTAGTGCTTATTGGATGAGTAGGAACTAGATAGGGATTTTATGCATAAACCTTTCTGCATCCATTGATTACTCTGGCTTATACTGAGTGGTGCTATTATATGGAAAATCTTGCCTCTGTGAACACAGCTTGTGTCAACATAAAAGACTGGTAATCATGTGATTTGTTTGATGGTTTAAAAATGAAAGTTATCAAATTAGACATTACATGGAATAATATTACATTAAGGTAAAGAAGATTGTAATATCAAATTTATTCTATGTAGTTATTCATGAAATAATATTTAAAGTTGAATATAAAATAATGTGAATTTAAATAGTAATAAAGACACAGTGATAGTTTTAAGTGATGTGATGTGATATATTTTGGTTTCTCCTTAAACGAAGTCAAGAATATCTCAGCAATTACGCCCAGATAAACCTGTTAGCCACTTTATTTTTCATTCCCCACCCTAAGTCTTCCCATATTCTGCCCCATCTCATTTCCACAACATAATCTTTGTCAACTCTATGGCCTTTATATCTAAGTCCCCCTTATCTTTTCACAAACCCAGCATAAAAAACCAATAACTCACTTTCAGTATAGTCACTTTGTTCATACCTATTTTCCCATAACTTCATTGTCTGTACCCTTTTTGCTTTCAAGCATTTACATTAAATCAACAGAAGCCTAATATTTTCTATACCTTCCTTACACAATTTGCACACTAAATCACCCATAGTTTTCCATTTACATGTATATTCTCTTGTTGCTAAAAATCCCATTCGAGCCTTAAACAATAAACTATTTCCTTACTATTATCATAAAATAACTCACATCCAATATTCCATTTACTTTTATATATATTTAAATTCTTCTTACCCTCCATTTAGTTTTTCATCTCTCCAACTTCCTATTTTTTATTAATGCTTCTTATCCCATTTCTTACCAATATAACACTCAACAATCCTCCTAACCCAATTATCCCACCTTTTATACAAGTATACTGATATAAATTCTTTATCCAAATCTTTTGCATACTGCATTACCTTTCTCACTCATCTTGTTACCTGCTTTTTACTCATAACCCAATTAAACACTATTTTGGCTATTCTTTTACTATCCATAAACTGCAACCTACCAAACATTTTCATTTTACTTTTTGCATCTTTCATATAGAAACTTGATCCCATTTCTCCTTGAATTGCCTCCTTTGCTGGCCACATCTCTGCATCCAATGCATGTCTTCTTACTTCCCTTTGTACTTTCTCTAAATAATCTAAAACCCTTTTATTAACACATAATGCATCATTACCGTATGTTAACCCTGCTACTGCAACTCTCTTCCATACAATTCTAGCCACATCATATTTATTATATGAAAATACTGTTAGTTTCTTTACCAAACCCTTTCTTTTTTTTGCTTCATTTACCAATTTTTTCTCCCATTCTTCCAAGAAATTTTCCTGATTACATAAGATGATTCCCAAATATCTATATCTATCCACCACACTTAACTTTATATCCCCCAATAAAAAATCTACATCCTCTGTTCCCCAGTATTAACCATCATTATATTTGATTTTTCTTCATTAAATTTAACCCCCATCTTTTTACCCACTCTTGCACATGTCCTCAACATAATATCCATATCTTCTCTTCTTTTTGCACATAAAAAGATATTATCTGCAAAAAAAAAAAACCCGACAAAGTATATACTCCTTTGCCACCTATTAACGGTATCTCTACCCCTCTTCCTAGTCTTTCTATTGCTTTCTCCATTTTACTCAAAAACAACAAAAACAAAATCGGTGACATAGGCATCCTTGCCTTAATCCCACCCCATTTTTAACTTTAACTGATTCTATATCCCCTAATTGGTAAGTATAATAATTATTTTCATATAATTTCTTAATAATATTTACTAAAGCTTCATCCATTTCCAAATTGGCTAATCTTACCCATAATCTATTTCTATTTACTCTATCATATGCTTTTTCTATATCTATAAAACTCATATATAACGATCTACCTGAATTCCTACTCATCTCCATAAGTTGTGTAACTACAAACAAACTATCTCCTATATGCCTATATGACCTAAAACCTCCTTGCATTTCCCCCACTACATTATTCTCTTCCATCCATTTTACAACTCTTCCAGCTACCATATATGCAAAAACTTTATATAAAACTGATGTTACCCCTATCGGTCTATAATTATTTAACTTTCTATGATCTTTACCCTTTCCTTTAAATAATAATCTTATAGTGTTTTAGGATTGTGCTTCCATCTGGTGTGAAATATTCATAAGTGTTTTGATATAAAAGTAAGAAGCCATCAAGTATTTAGTAATTAACAATTGAAATTTAGTTACAACATTGCAGTCCCATTTCTGACACATTATCATCAACCTAATAGCTAGCTAAATATAAGAAAGTATTAATAGCTATAAAACTTATAAAAGTATTTATACTTATTTATGACAGAATGTCTACTATTTAAATTCTTAATGAGGTATTGCTATTATGTTTCTGCAGAGAATAGTTAAAATGGATAAATGTTAAGATATATCATCATTATATCAGCACACACACACTTTGCAATATCCGAATTAAAATAAAAGCTACTTTAGTAGAGATACTGAAGAGATTGTTAAATGTATTGACATTGAAGATGAGCTATATTAAAAAGGATGAACTTTATTTCAAAGAAAATAGATTATAAATGTGCTATTTAACAGTTTTATGTATTCATTCAATTCTAACCTAGCAAAAAATTGTATATTTTGACTTAATCCTGTTTTTTGCAGTTTATTATTTTAGAAGTAAATCTGAGATGAGGAACAAATAATTCATGATAAACTAAGAAACCAATCCTGGGCTAAAATACAAAGTATGACAATTATTGTGCAAATACCTATCTGGTTAGACAGAAAGTGAGTGTTAAGGTAGTGAATCACCTTTCAAGTCCACATCTACACTTATGTATTTTTTATTAATTTACTTGTCTTATGATGACAATTGATTGTTTTGCACTATATTCATAGACCAGATATCAAATTTTTGTTTAATGATAACCTTGCATGATAATCCAGCGAGACATTACAGAGACATTGATGGAAAGACAGAATACCTGTTGAATAGATATGAGAATATAAATAACACAATGATTATTATAAATTCCGAATTAAATAATTTTTTAATATATATTTTAGAATAGATGTACAAATTTAGTTGAGGGTAACCTTTTTTTTAAATTGTATTCCCTCTTGCCTTCAATCTTTCTTTTGTTCTTTTTTAATCAACTATACTTGTAATTGTCAAGCATTGGTGGCCTAGTGGTTAGCATAGCTGCCTTCCAAGCAGCTGGCCCGGGTCCGCTTCCCGTTCAACGCAATTGACGTATGAAGTAAAAAAAACTATACCTGTAATAATTTGTTCACAAATAAGATGGGTAAAAATTTAAGGCCTATCCAGGACAATGACCTTTCAGGAAACCTGCCCATAAAACTTTTGTTTACTAAACCAATCAATGACTAACTTTTGTCTCGGTTATTTTATTTTATTGTATTGATTTTCAGCACTTGTGTAGAGAAAAAAGTGGCCTAAATTGCCTTAAAAATAATTTTATGTGCTAACAGGGCTTAACATCAAGAATATATTAAACAAAATTAATAATGATTTCAGCATATGGCCTTTTAACGATATATGTATATACATACAGACACAGTACCATATAATACGCGAAAAAATGCGTGAAATTATTGTGAACATAAGAGATCTTTTTACTATTATATTAATAAGTATTCACAATAAAAATAACTTCTTAATTTGTAGTAAATATTATCTGAATATTAGCTGAAATATGGAAACATTTTATTAAAGGGAGATGTTTTTTAAAACCTCATGGGAGTAGTTATTAACTAGCTGCAACTTCCTGTATATTGAAAAGCTTTTATGTTTTCTTGTAAAACTCTTAAAACATTTTCCTTTTTTTTTTAAAAAAAAAAATTAATTCAATAAATTTGTTATCTCCTTTGAAAGATCTTTTTCCTATTCATGTATTGTTCTCTTCGTCTACAGTTTGTAAAAATCACCTGATTCTATCTGAATAGAAATCCTATTAAGTATCATAATGCTATACCATTTACATAATTTATTTTATTGGATAGTTTTAACAAAAACTGCAAGTTCTTCTCTAAATTTCTTAATTTTATTTTACAAGAGAATTGTAATTTAATTAGCAATGTATTTTATATTTTTATGTTTCAAAATCTTTGTACTCTTTTGTAAGAGATCTTCTATCCACTTAAACAAATTTAAATGGAACTGTTTGAATTATTCGGAAAATATGGAAATGACATTGATTAAGTGAAAATAAATTGCAAACTTATTTCTAAATAAAATAGCCTTTTCGAACATGACATTTTTTAAAAAAAAAAAAAAGTTTTTTTTTTTTTATAAGCTTTTATTTATTTAGCCATGGATTATTTCAAAATAGCTATCTTTTTATAATCATTTATAAAAAAGATCTAAAAAAATTACAAAAACATTTGAAATCTCTAGCGCTTTTAACTCTTTTAAGGCCTTACGTGTTAAGTCCGATGCGCATAAACACAATGACTGTAGATATTTTAATTTATTGTTAAATCTATGATAACAACTTAGAACATCACTCGGGCAGATTTGAATGATTTTAAATACCAACAAAGAAGCACTTAAAACTATAGCATGAACGAGAATTGTGTGATTATAAATGCTTTCGCAAGTCTACTTAAAAAGTAATCATGAAAACTCACAGCAAGAATCATTTATTAGTATATCCTGTGCATTATTATTACTAACAGTTGAATGTCGTTAGAAAATTTAAATAAAGTTTAATTTTTCTAAAGACGTTCTATACTTAATATTCGATAATGGAAATAGTCCAAATATATAAATACAACTAAAATATTTCCAGAAAGCTATACAAAATAATTTAAAACACATAAAAGAAGTCATGCAGGAAAAAAATATTTCCAATATAGTTTGAGTCTGGAAAAAGGAATTTATTTAAAATTTCTTAAATATTTGAAATACAGGCACTCATCATATACCTGGAGTCTAAATATAAATATAGGGAATTTAAACTCAGACTTTCAATCACCATTCAACTATTAATATTATCTCATACCACTGATACACATGACCAAATACATGTAAAAAAGATAACAATCACCATTATATATATTTCATGCTAAACCAGCAAAAAATCAGTTGGTCCAGATTATCATCTTCCACACAAATATAATCAGTGCTCAGATAATATTAAGATAAAAAATCTTCATACTTTAATGGACAGATTTCAATCCATTCCAACTCCTCAGCCATCCATACAATTAAAAATCTGATGATGGAAAGCCCAAATTTCATGCTGATGCCAAAATTTGGAGGCTGGAGTGGATTAAAGTTGATTCTCCAGGTGCCATATTGAATTTTTTTTAAAAAAAAAAACTGACCTGAGACACAATTTTCACAATAACTTCAGTTTTAATTATGTTAGAGCAAAAAAATTACATTATTAGAAACTAGAAAAACCAAGGAAAACAATAAGTCTAAGAGAAATAATGATAACCATTTGAAAAATAAGGAAAAAAGAAATTTCAATATCCAACATAATTATTACTTTATTGTTTGTTCATAATATCTAATTTATAATTAATTAAGTTTAAATTATATCTTTATGGGTAATTTCTTTGTATTTCTCACAAAATTTTCTTTCAAACCATATATAATACTTCTTATCTGACATAATCCATATATCTCCAAAAGTATTTGCATAAGAATTCTTCATTTTTATCTTGTACCCCAAAAGTAGACAAATCTCGGAGGTGTCTATAAGAAAAAGATTCATCCTAATAAAAGATACAAAACAAATCATTCCCAGAAGGTGGATATGCATTTGTCATAATAGAAATTGGCTTCTTGTCTAACTAAAACTAGAAATTGTAGGCTACTGTCTGTATTACTGATAAAATAAGTTTCATCTCTTCATTTTATATTTCTTGAGTACACCAGTGATGTTTATATTCTTTATGCACACCAGTGATGCTATCTTGTTATATTTATTGTCTCACAGAATATAATTTATTTGTATATAGCTCATTTTGCTAGCTATAGACTTGAAAATAGTGTGATGCAAGACCAAGGCATAAGAAAAAATCACAATTTGATTATTTGCCTACATACAATTCCATGTGGTATATGCATAACCATTGTGCTATCTTTACACATGTACCATTTGAAATCTCTCTTTATTGGTTTTAAGTGTTTATATTTTCACATGGTACTATGCCCAGTAAATTGTGTGATAGATTTATCAACTGCAACCTTACTGTACATCTGATAATGAGTCTTAAAATTTACATTGCACTGCTCTATATATGTAAATAATTACTTGTTATAAAAACACAAACATGCAAGTGCAAACACAAATACACTAATACAAATATAAACACATTAATAAATTATTAAACCTTTTGAGAATCATTATGTCTATAAAATAAGATTGCCTCAAACTTGAATCACAGACCCAAAATTATATTGTTCATAAACAACTTTTGTTATACTTGAATAAAAATTTATATACTGTATAATAAAGAGCATAAATGATTTAATATTATATAATTTATATACTACACAGACACATCAATACAAATGCAAACACATTAATAAATAATACCATTTATCAAATAATTAAAAAAAGTTTAAAATATTATTCAAATAATTAAAAAATTAAAATTGAATACTTATGACCAATATTTCATGATTACATTTTTTTCATGTTGAAGGCCTTGAAATGTTAATCATCAGCATATTTTTAATTCATTTTACTAACTAATCTGGCTGATAAACATTTTCTGCCTTTGATGTTTTTGTGTAATCTAGTGAACTGACCAGAAAAGAAAAAAAATAAATGCACCTATTAATAAAAAT
Source organism: Epiperipatus broadwayi (assembly GCA_028023455.1). Taxonomy (NCBI): domain Eukaryota; kingdom Metazoa; phylum Onychophora; class Udeonychophora; order Euonychophora; family Peripatidae; genus Epiperipatus; species Epiperipatus broadwayi. The sequence goes on from JAQFVV010012656.1 coordinate 359,093, forward strand.
ATTAATAAAAAATTCAAATTTTACCTGATTTCAAATTGTGATACACCATTTTAAAGACAGAATTAAGCAGCAATGAATGCCAGGATTTTTATAGTTTTTATGCAATTTAAAAAAGAAAACAAAATTTCAATGAATTAGCTGCCACAGAAATATGACACACTACAACTGAATTAAGAAATGTGCCTGAAAATGAAGTTTTTATTATATGTGTTTATAACTTTTTACTTAATATTCTGATACATAGACATTAATGGAAAGAAAATACAGATATCAAAAAACTCAACAGAATGATGAAGAAATTTATGTTAGTAGTAGAAGAAGAGAGTGAAAGTGAAATGTTTGAATGAGAAAACAAACTAGTATCACTAACATCATTAAGAAAATGATGAGGCTAAAATGGAATAGAACTAAACATATTAAAATATATCATAAGTGAAATTTCAAGCCTTAATCTGGATTTCAAGAGTTTGTGAAATCATAAAAAAAGGAATGTATGTAATATGGATAGATACAATAAAAAAAGTTTGTTAGTATAATGTGGAGTATATTCGGATCAGAGAAATTGGATTAAATGTGGAAAGACTTCATCCTCATGTGGATCAGTAATAATTGAAAATGGTAAGTTATTTTTATTTAAGAATTAATTAAAATTCTAGAAAGAATTCAATAAGTTGACTCTGAAATCTTTTATTCCTCAAGTGACATGTTGGATTTCATTGATCCCATTAAAAAATAATTTTCACCAGGGGATTTATATTAATCTTGTTGATAATTTCTTAGTTTAAAGCTTATCTTTCCACAATTGACATTAATAATTTTAAGTTAATGTTGTAATTAAAATCTACTTATTACGATGTGAAACATTCTTAGAATGAACAGGCAAAATTGTTTAATTTATATTTAGTTTTAAACTTTAATAAAATAAGGTATTTTTTTAAACTGAAAATTTATTTACTTTGTTTTTATGTTTTTGGAAAAAAATAATATACAAAATAGTGTAAAGAACTTACACAATAGAAGAAATTATTTATTTAAGGATTCATAATGGTACTATTAATTTTTCACAAATTTTTGTCATATTATGTCTATGCATTACAAAAAAACACTGAGAAAATACAAATTAGCTCCATATAATTATTTAAAATTATCTAACCACTTTCTATAAAATCATCCTCTGTTACTAGGCTTTGGGAGAATCCAAAAATTGGAAGTTTCATTCACATTTGAAAGATTCTATATGATTTAGTGTAATGATAAAGTTACAAAATCAAATGCTAAAGATCCCTGAAGTGCAACTTTAGTCTTTGTATTGCTCAAATATCACACGACCTTCAGAGCAACTGAACATTTAATTACTTTTTAGTTTTTTTAATGGCCAAACTAATGTAACTTCTCTATAACTTTCTTCAATAAAATTATTCTATCAGTTTGTTTTGTTTATTATAAATGTACCCTTGAAGGTTTTTGCAATGATATATATTGCAGAGGCTTTTACTATATGGTGAAACTGAACTGATTTCAGATCCATATAGCTATCTATTCTGAGAAATTTCATGCTTTCAAACTGATAGAAAGGTGATTGATAAATGCTGATGTTAGTATTTACATACTAGTTTCTAGTCTTCCAACCCTTTACTGATGTGAGCCAACTAGCTTGAAACCATGGTCTGGAGGTGGGAGACAACGAAAGAGATAATGAATTCTATCTTTCTTGGCATTTATGTAAACAAAGTTTGTTAGGAGCTATTGGTAAAGCTCCATCTAGTGATCATAAAACGCAAGCTAAAAGCAAGTTTCAAAATTTATAACTTGTTTTTGTTTATCATATATATATATATATATATATTGTAGCAGTAGCTGGGTTCGAATACGAGAGAAATACAACATAAAGTGTTAACATGGATTGATTGTGTATATGTGAAAAAATGTATAAATAGTCATTCGAACCCTGTTACAAAGAGTGTGAAAGTAATACATAATCTGTTAAAGGCTGGACTGTATGCTTGTATATATATATATATATATATAGTTAATAAGCAAAATAGTGCCTAAAGCATGTTTATTTCATGTTTAAAGAGGTTTATTTAAACTTCAATCTATCAATATTTCATACTCTGTAGTCAAGTTGCAAGCTTTAAGTGTCCATATATATTCAATGGACCATTTTTGCTATTAAAAGGTGTGAAGATTGCCTTGACAGCAGTGAGAAATATTGACTACTATATTTTGATGTGAATGTTTATGTGGTTACTGGTTGGAACTTAATTTTATATATATAATTGTATGTGTGTTATTATAAAGTGTGTATAAGTATTAACGGGTATATGTGAGATTGACGAGAGGCAATTATACATGGAGTTGTATAAATTTGTTATTGGTTGTACATATATATTTTGTTGTTCGTTAATGTTCTAAGTTCTACATTTTAATAATATTGGTGGTAACACATGTTTCTTGATGAATCCATTGAACGTATAAAGTGGCAGAAATAGAATGAATTAGTTGCTGTGAGCAGTTTAAGTTAATGACTCTGTCTGCCAGAAGTCTTGAAACTAGTTGAGTTGGTATTCTGAAACAATGGAAGATCCGGTCAGTGGCATACAAATAGATAAGGAAAAATGCGAGGTTAAAGAGTATAAAAGGAACTATTTTTTTCTCTCAATTATATAGTGTTGATTAGAAAGAAAGAGGAAGGAAGGCAAACAGGGCACGGATTTTGGATTGGATTAACATGTAATTGATTAAGAAGTTTTAGTAATATTCCCATCAAAATGTTGGGGTAATTAAATAGTGTGAGCTTCATTAGACCGTCCCAGTGCATTGTATTGTAGGACTCACCTGAATTGAAATTTCGCTGTTTAAAATTATCAAGTGTAATGGCCACAAAGCACATGCAGCTAGGACCTTTTAAGCGAGTGAAATCATCTACTTCACCTCTATGATAACCTATTTGGCATATCACATTGCGAACTGTTTACTATCATTAGGATCAACAAATATCGATAAGGCCAGTATTTCTTTAGGATAAATGTGCGGACTGTTAGCTATAACCACGTGGACATTTGATCATAATTAAGGTGAACTGACCTTTTCTCTATATATATGTTCAATGAATGCATAGTAATGAAGAAACCTGTGTTACCTCTATATTAAATACAGTAAGAAATATTTGTTTAAATAAAAAAAAATTAAATAAACTACTCTGATGTATAATTGCACTTTTTCATTGCTATATATACATGAATCATATATGTGTGTATCGAAATAAATGGGTTGTGCGCATGAATATTAAGATATGTATAGGTGTTTATAAAGCTTAAAATTTAATAATAACTAGTGTAGTAACTTATAGCCTAGTTTTGTTATAACTTCTGGGCTGGTTAATATAATTTATAAACAAGTAAATTATCGTGGTATACATAAATATATGTGACGTAGGCGGGAAATGTCTTTGCTTTGTTCTCTCGCTAGACCATGTTTCCCAGACCTTGAGATAGAGCTAGTCTGGTTGCACTACCCTAGGTATATATATATATATATATTCTAACCTTCCCCCCACCTCTCGATCGTCCTCTCCATAATTTATTATATACTGTTTTAATTCCGGGTTCTAGCTCAGTCTAACAAATAAATAAGTGAAATATCCGGCATTAATTAAAATGATTACTAGCTCTAATCTTTAAAATACAAATACGATTATATTTTTAAAATGAATTAACAAATATTTACTATTTTCATGAGACATGGAGTGACGACACGGGGAACGAGATAGACTACATTGAGATATTATCCACATGATACTATCTCAATGGCATAAGAACACTATTCCCCTTTTTACTATATTAAATAACTAACTCATAGTATTCTTACGACTTTCTAAGCTCTTTTCACTACGATTAAAATAATAATCATCTATTATATTCTTCATAATAAGAATCTAGCTCAATTAAATAAAAATGAAGAGAATAAATAAAATAAATAAAATGACATAAATCTCAAGTTCATAAATTGTACTCTAACTGATTTAAAATTATGGTAGTAAACTATGAAAAGGGAATTTTATGTCATAATTCACTACGCAGTAACTAACAATACTAAATAATAATAATAACAACAATAGTATAATATAATCTTATTACTTCCTAAATGAAATAAATAAATACGTATGTGGTAGTATTTTAATAATCTGACAACAGAATACATGTGGCAACATTAGCATATATTTTAATTTAATATTGTGGTAATCGACTTATGACCAATAAATGATATAATTATGATCTTTTAATTTTATAATATTAATAAATTCTCAAAATGATTATAACACGTTTATGTTTACCTTTTTGTGCAAAACTATATGTCTGTTTCAATTATAAGTGTATAGTGATATCATGCATCCATGTGGAGAAATAACAACGAGGACACAGAACTTTAAAATAAATTTACAACAAAGTTTATTAATAACATCAATAAATAACAATATTTTACATTATGTACATTGGATATCCTCACTCTCCTATCACAATTTAGTTTCCTAGTTTATAAAAAGGAAAATCAAACTTCTACTTATTTTTCTAGTTAACTCTTATCTTTTAAATGCTTAAGAAAATACAGTATTATTACTATTATCGGATTTCTTATTATGGTTAGCTTGTTACAAAATGTATTTCTCATCGGATTATCCTTAACACTTTGTATCCCTATTATTATTAAATTTATATTTTTACAAAATTTTACATTCATAGTAAACATTCTACAAAATAATAAAATTCTAGCTTTATATTGGTGGTATGGAATCCTACAAATTCAAACATTCTTTTACATTCGGTATTAAGTTTTATAGTTCATTATCCGATGTTTATTAGTCCTAATATACTCATTAAGCCTTATTTCGGATGATATAATTACAATCATTAACATACCATGCACACGTATATGTTTATTATACATTATTGAATTATTTTCTTACTAAATATGCAATATTTATTTTCTAAATATTATTTAAAAATTAAATTTTTATTATCACTTTTGTAAAAAACTTTGTTTTAGATTTCTCTTTTAAAATCTTATATTCGTTTCCGAATTAATTTATAACTGTATTATATGATTCTTTCTCTCTTTATGATATTTTGTACTTTCACTTTTAAAATTACACAATTCTAAACATTCCAGCAAATAAATTATTCTTACATAAATGATAACATCTCTGCAATTCTATTTTATTCATTATCTCTTTGAAAATATCTTTCTGACGATGCAGATTCACGAAACAAGGATAGCGAAAATAGATGCATAGGATCAAAAATATAACTAGAATATTATCCGTCATAAACCTTGACCATAATGGCACAGTGAATTTAAAAACACTATAGAGGAGTGACCTTTGTCTGTCTACCAACCTCTATTATAGGAGTGATGCTAAAGCTATTTCTCCAGCTTTATATAACATCAAAAAGTTTAAAGATACGCAAAAACACTGTCCAAAATATATGTGTTCAGTGATAGGGCTTAGTTAGCTATACTGAAATCACACCAACTAACTATGATCCAAATACTTTATTTTTCCTATTTCTTAACAAAACATCATCTTGGTTTCCTCTACACTAGTACTGCCAAGTCACTATCCGATTTTATTTCTCATGATTTTTCTATACAGTACATCAACAAATTCCTATCTGCATTTCTAACAATAATAAAATTCATTTTATTTCAAAACTATACCGCTGTTCTTTAAGAAAATCTTTTTACTACTTTTCTCGTATATTTATCATATACAAACTATTTCAAAATATCTGAATACTTTATTACATGAAAGTTCAAAAGAATCACACAATTGTTCTGTTATATTATATTATTAATTATACTTTAAATAACTTATTGCATGCATATTTAAAATTACTCCTATCTCATAATATGTCAAAATGTTGTATAAAATGTGTACATAGAATTTAAACTTTCACACATCATTCTAAATCAATAGACGATCTAAAAAAAAAAATACATTATGCATTATGAATAAATATCAAAGTTACCAAACGATCTTTATATTCTCGATCGCGTTCTGTAGGCTTCACCATCCCATTGATTCTTGTAGATATATGATTTCCATACATACTCTTTATTTTAAAACAATATTTCTATCATTCTATTAAGCTATTATATTTAATTTTTCAATATTACTAAAATTATGTTTATATGTTTTCCCTAATCTCACATAACATTTTATATTTTAAAATAAATTAATAAAAAATATTTAAATTATATTTACGATACTTCTTCATCAAACTTTCTTGAACTGTTCATATTAAAGCTAAAAAAAAAGATTTTATTTCTTCTTCAGTCACTTAATGTTCTACTTTAAAATAAAACAATTACTACTCTGTTTGATAAATCTTCATAGACAACAATCCTTGGTTTTCACAATATTGTATACAATTATTAATTCTTGATATCTCCTCTAATATTGTCTGCTAGTCTTTTCCCGCGCGCCTTTTCCGATGCATCTTCTAGGTACTTTATTTAATATTCAGTAAATTTTTCTGTTTTCCTGGATCCATTTTCATTAAGTAATTTAATTTTATATTTTTCAGATCAAACATTTCTTCCATTGAATACTTTATAATATTTTTTTAATTAGATAAAGTTTTCGGCTCCTTTCCATAAAATACATAATAGCACTTTCGTACTCTTCTTTACTTTTCTTTACTTTAAAATTCTGGAACTATATTTTTTATAAGATCTCTTTTAAAAGATAAATACTCTTTCTTCATTATACATTTACATAATTTTTCTTTATAATAAAAAACGCATATTAAAATTTTCCATAGAGAAGTATAACATAACTTCAAAGTAGCCTTATAAAATTGGTGCGTCATAATTTTTTCCTGACGGCAAGTAACTTCTCTTTTAAGTTCTCATATAGCATCTCAATTATATTTCTCTGAGTGACAATAATCAGTTTCTGGTTGAGCATAAATAAAGCTGTATTAAGACACTTTTCAAATATTTTTTCCTTAGCACTATTTTTAGGTATTTTTCCTTGTACTTCCATTTTACTGTAGGCTTTTGGTTAAACTTGAATAAAATTCCCTGGTAAGATAACTTTTAAAATTAGCAATCCATATAGAGGCGGTCAAAATATATTATATGTTACAGAAGAACTTTTAAAATAAATACGAAATTTTAAAATTTATATCACTTTTCCAGCTACGGTGTTATCAGCTAAAAAAAATATGTTACTTTCTCTTTCACTTTCACATTACTTCTCCCCTCGCTTCGTATAATTCTTATATTTTGTCTGCTAATTTACCTCCGTTGATTGGTTAATGACTTTTTTAGCGCGAACAGATTTACACATTTAGTTTTATAACAGATTAGACTTTTAAAATAAGGAATTGATGATGTAATGTCTCAAATATTATTTAGACTAGGATTTTTAAATTCAATTTTAGTTTTATAAAAATTATTTAAACTTTAAAAACAATTATTAAAATAATATTTAATATTTTAACCTTTACTTTAATGGTCGATGGCAATTATATTTAGTTTCAAATTCACAAACTTTATTATTATTTTAACAAGCGTGTGTGTGAAGGTATATAATATACAGTCACGTGTTTACTAACTTTATCAAATGATTTTTTATTTACGTCTCAGTCTAAATTACCAAAACTGATATATTTTATAAAAATTTGGAAAATAATTTTAAAATTGTAGAACTAAATATAACTCTCACCATCCTAAAGCCTAATTTAAAATATACTCTATTAATTTTGATTATTAAATATATTTATAACACTACATATAGTATTTATTTAATTTATTAGTTTTAAAATATTATACTCGAATTATTAATATACTTTTAACTATTTATAGCTGTATTATTTTATATGGCCAGCTTTTACAACCATAAGCAAGAATATAATTAAGCTTTATTTAACTGTTTTCTTTTAAAATAATTTATTACATTTTTATATACCAGGTATTTTCAGCTTTAAATTGTACTATAAAATTTAATTATCCTACTATTATTTATATATCATACAAATATAACTTAAAATTTAAAATTTTTTAGTAATTGACCTTTCTACCTTATTATGACCTACAGATAAGGGCACAATATATATATATATAAATATATATGTATATATAAACATATATATATATATATATATATATATATATATATATATATATATATACAGAACTCTTATTTATGTTTTCAGCAGGTATAATTCTTATCAAAGTGTAAGATTGGCACTTGAGATGGGATTTAACCCATACTCATAAATATGCTTACTTGAAGCTGCAAGAAAGAACGTATACGTGCCTGAATTATAGAATGATAATACGGGTAGATTCTTAAAATATATATATATGTAATAAATAAAGTTTGTACTGTATTTTGATATATATATATATATATTGATTTGTAGATTATATATATATATATTTGACCCGTGCAAATCTTCATTTAAACATATATATATATATATAATTACTACAGTTTTCTTGATAAGTATCAAATGCACTGCCTTCACAATTTGGACACAAATCACTTAATGAAACTATATTAATAATTTTTTATTAGTAATTTATTAGACTAGATATTATCCAATAGTAAATAATATTTATGTAGTGTGACCTTCATTGCACCCCTCTCATGCAAGATAGGAATTGGTTTCTATCCACTTTTAACACCTAGTAGAGGGTTGTAATCATAAAAATATGGCAAAAGATATGTGAAAAGCATCAATGGTCCCCAAGATGCACATTTCATGCTGACGAGATCCCATCAGTTAGCCTAGGCCACAATGTCTTACATATACCGTTATCATTGTCCAGTATTATATATATATATATATATATATATATAATACTGGACAATGATATATATATAGGTTATATATATATATATATATATATATTATAACCTACACTCCCAACACCACTCATATACATTACATGAGCAAAATGCCCAGGTGCCAGTTCTATTAATAAATAGAACAATATAACAAAATATATAATACAAAATTATTACTGAGACTCTATATTTAAGTTTATGTTCAGCTCAGCTCAGTGGGAAGCTATAGGTAGTTCATAAGATATATGATAATAAATGAATAAAAAAAGAAATATTACAAAACATTTAACATAATGTAAATTCCTTTGTTAATTAATTGTATGATAAAAAATCATTATATTAATTTCGTATAGTCTATTAAAATATACTTTAATCTTAATTTCTTCCTTCATCCAAGTATAATATATATCAGCTTGCTATAATTACATTGTTAAACAATTCTATGACTTGGCATATCATAATCTAAACATCTACTTTAATGCCAATCAAGAAATAAACAATAAGATCTTAGGGAATTTTAACAAACACAGTTGAATTAAATAAACTACATTGGCCCATAAATTATAATTCTAAAGTATGATAAAAATGTAATGAAACAAATTGACTAAAATATTTTACTGTGTTTCAATAATAAGATAATGACAGAGATAAGGTATTTTAATCTCATATCATCATCTAATAAATATACTGACTTGGCAACATGTCTAATACGTTTGTCCAGTGGCAAAATATTCTTTTATAATGTTTGGATTAAAAAAAACAATATTGTCAGACACTAGCAAATTTAATATTATACTTTAAAATAATATATCTATTTTGTAATAGATTTATGAAATGTGGAGGTGTGGATATGGAAAACCCAAATGTACACAGGAATAACTCAAGACACAGTTCTTAAGATTTTAAATAACTAAAATAAATCATTTATTACAATAAACAAGATAAATTTGGTTTAACATGATATTTACAAATGGACTATTTGTTTTACAGATTTTTTTTTTTTTAATTATCAAATAAACTTTAAGCATCAGTTCGGGATTATCCCTACTATCAAAGCAAATTAATAACAAAACTTAAATATTCTGACTTCGAACACATGCTTTGCCTACATGTTACATCTACATGACAATAAATAAATAACATGTTATATTATTAGCACAAAAAAAATACTTTTGAGAGGGTATTACTCTTAATTAACACAATAAGTCAAATTAATAATATTTGGCTCTCAACAAAGCAACTTTCTATAATTGACTAAATAATCACTTTCAATTACATATACCTTTTATACATAGCAACAAATCATGTTTGTTCTGATGATTTGATGATTTATAACCTTTATTTAGATAAATACACTGTATTTTAAAATATTTATTTCCGTTTTAATCTCAATACTTTATACTTTATATTTAAATGAATGTAATGTATTTAAAAAAAAACAACAACATTTATTTCTCATTTTAATTTCAATAATTCTATACTTTATATACGTGATATTATTTATATTATGCGTATGTGTGCATTTTCAAGCAGCAATAATATAAAACAATCTTTTTTATAAACTCTCCATTCATTAAGAAAATATCATACAATTATTTTATTTCGAACAATGTCGTAATTCATCAATAAAATAAGACACTAATACTACATCAAGAATTAATCTAACAATTTATCTAGCCACATATTAATTAACACAAAGCTATATTTTCATGATTATACATACTATACGTTATAAGGGAAAACTACATGAGGAGCAAATAAACTCTTACTGAACACTTTTACAATTCCTCATTACCAATAATCTAAGAAAAACGTCACATAACTTCCTAAACATCATTTAATCATATTTCAACAATAACTCATCTACTTCTAAATATACTATTGGTGGAGACTTATTTCCTCATCACCAGGCTCTAAGAAAACATCACTTCAAAATATCATTTAATCATACGCATATAATATAGACTAGGCTCTACTCATGGAAAATTGTTCACATATACTACATAAGCAAAATCTTTTATCCCTACAAACATTATAACGCAATCAGATTTTTTTTCATTCTCATAGCTTTTCTAAATATTGAACATTATAAATACACACTGGCAGATAAATACATACAGATAACATAACAATCTGTTCAACTCAGTAGAATATGACAGTGTACGAAATTTATGCATAAAATATTCACAAAGTGAACTTTATCAAACAAATATCATAATTGTGCAAAACAAACACACACCCACGAATAAAAAGTATATATAATATTAACTCTAAATTACACACTAAGCAGGTAACATGGTAATTAAATATTGCATTAAGGTATAAATTTTAATTTAATATTTATAATTATTACGAACGAACTTTCTTTCATATCTCTATTATAAGTTCATTGATTTAAAAAAAGAACAAAATTTTCACTTTGAGATAATAAAGTATACAAAATAAATGTAAACCTCTCTAATAATATATTTAAAAAAAATATTTTTTTCTTTCACCTTCGTAAAAGAACAATAAGACCCGTTTGAACACAATGAATTTTTACCAGCATACTCCTCATTTGGATACGCTTCAGAGACGTTCTTGATGGTCAAAATATCCAAATTATAAATAAGCATAATAATAAATAAAACCTATCTACCTATCATATGCAATAATTATGACAAGCAATAAAAAAAACTAAAGAAACAAAAGTTATTAGTTTTGTAATTTAAAATAAAAGTTCACTTGCAAAGCTCGGTTCCAGGTTTATGAAACAATATGGGACACATTTCCAACTGAATTTTAAACTAAAATAAACTGCTGTAGGATAACCAAACAAATATAGTCATGCTTAAATAGGACTCATCATCTTCAATGTTCATAAAAAAGTTATTTAAGTTACTGTATCATACATTAGCAATCAATTTATCTTCTATTATGATGAGAATATAATAAATTCTTACTATTGTTGGACATGAATTATCTCACTTATTCTGTTGTAGTTCTAAATTGAATACATAATTATTTTTAGTAGTTTATTGAATAGCATTTAATAATACTTTGTTTTATTTTCCATCTTTATCGAAGAGAACAAAAATTACCCGCATTTTTATCCTTGTATTCGATTTAAACAGATATTTAGTTTGAAGTAGCTCACATTTATTTCCTTCATTTAACATACATATTATTTCCAGAAATACCAGACAAACAAATACTGTCATCTCTTTATGATGAATTTAAACATGACATGATTTATCAAAATATGCATATCCTTACGTCTATGTTTAATTCTCGCAAAAACATAACACGGAAAATAGTGAAGAATTAAAATATACTCTGTAAAATAGTTCTGCATGCATTTTCCAGATATATTAAAAAACACACATTGGTTAATGATACAACAATAATATTCATGCAATTTATTCCTATTTAAAATGATAATTAAGTGAAGTAATATAGATTGGACGTTATTAACATACATTTTTAAAAGAGCAATAGTTATGAAGATGGTTAATTCAATATATTTAAATCAAGAAGAGTAAAATAAACTGAGGAGCTTTTTAAAACTTAGAACTGCATTCTGAAATTAACTTTTTTCATAATATATTTCTTAATATCCTTTCAAAGTTTTACTCCAAAGTCTTTTTTTTCTTAAATCAATTTGACTTCAGCAACTGGTTTTAATTTCACAATAATCAGCCACTGTTTTTGGCTACAATCACATTACATAATATGCAAATTTTTCACTGGAGATCTTTGTTAAAAAGATCTTTTTAGCCAAGTTCATTTCCTTCCACCAGGTTACTCCCATGCTCCTCTTCTATCTCAGCTAATTACATATTCAAAAAAAATCTTTTCAAAAAAAAAAAACACTTTGATTTTTAGAATTAAAATCAAGATAAAAATAATAAAATAAATAGCTTTTACAAACTTGAAAAAAAAAAGAATATTAATTAACTATTAAATAAAAATGATTAATAATTTATTTAATTTATAAAATAATCTATTGATTCAACTATCTATTAATCATTGGAAAGAAATATATATTTGTTAAATTATTTAAGATAACTACTGTAATTTAAATGTTTTTTATTGTGCATGTATTATTGTTTGCTGTTATTAAAAGATGAAAATGAAATGAAAATGATGCAGAGTCATACATGCATACACATGTACTACAACCTAAATATTGAATTATCTTAACTAAATATAACTGAAATGGCTATTAATTATTGACAAAAGGATAAATATTACTGAATAAAGGATTTTGAAACCATTCAACCAAATATTACAGTAACATAAAATAACTTTGCATCTTTCTGACCAAATGTATTAATTCCATTAATAAACAACCCTTCTTCCTTACATTAAAGACCTCATTAACCACACTAATAATAATGAATACCTATCAAGTGGTCAATAAACTGCATAAGCAACCCACATCTAAACTTTAAACAATCTCCAGCAAAAAAAATTAAAATTCTAAGGCTATTTCATTTTTTTAAAATATAATATAACTATTTAATGCAGATACAAAGTATCTTAAACCCTTGTGCCCATTCAGATGGTCACAATATATATATATATAATATATATATATATATATATATATATATTAAATTACTATAGTTTATTTGAGAGTGTCAAATGTGCTGCCCTCACAATTTTTACATAAATTACTTAATGAAAGTATATTAATAATTTTTGTTATTCATTTATTAGTCTGGAGATTATTGAATAATATTTCTGTAGCGTAACTTTTACTACACTTTTAACACTTTGTGGAGGGACATAATTATAAACATATGACCAAAAATGTGTGAACAATATCTATGATCCCCAAAATGCACATTTCATGCTGAACCAACACTCATCAGTTGTCCCAGACTATTGCCAAATGATGAGTGTTGGTTAAACATGAAATATACATCTTGGGAATCATAGACCTTTTCTACATATCATATGTTTATGATTACACCTCTTTACAAAAAGTTGAAAGTTAGACAGAAACCCATCTATACCTTGGATAAGAGCAGTGAAATGAAAATTACACTACAAAAAGATTATTTATTATTACAGCAGGTTTCATTTGCAATTACTTTAAACTTTATAAAGTATCTATATTTTCATTTAGTTAAAAAAGTTACTTTACATTTTATTGATTTCCATTAATTTTTTCTAATACATATGCTATTTCTCAATCTTTGCGTTAAATTTCAAACAATTATAAACAATTTTTATATAGATTATTTTAAAGTATAAATTTTAGCAAAAATATTTATAAAAACCAAACTCAGGAATAATAAAATTATTAATAGTTATCCACTTTTTCCTTTTAAAATAAATTAAATATTATTGGTAGTGCACAGTGAAATACATTATTTATATTAGTAATGGTTCATTTAGAGGCATTTGTACAAACATGTCTTTATAAAAAGCACCAATGTGGGCTTTGAGCATTCCATCATCAGATTTTTAATGAAATGGATGGCTGAAGAGTTGTGAGTTGGAGTGGATTGAAGCCTGTCCATTAAAGTATGAAGATTGGCTATCTTAATATAATCTGAGCATTGATTATATATATATATATGTGTGTGTGTGTGTGCGCGCGCGCGTGTGTGTATGTGTGTGTGTGTGGATATGATAACCTGGACCAACTGACAACTGCCAGTTTTGCACAAAATATGCATATTGGTGATTATTTATTTTTTTAAACATGTATGTGATCAAGTGTATCAGCAGTATAACATAGCATGGATAGTTGAGGGTCGTGTGAAAGTCTGAGTTCAAACCCCTATATATTATATATTGGAATGCAGGTATGAAAAAGTCTTTACTGTAGAAAAATTCATATATTAAAACAATTCTGAATAAAATACATAATTTTATAAAACAAAATATCGTAATGGCTTTTTTCTTAGCAGTTTATAAGAAGTTCGATCACCAGGAATAAAAAAAACTGAAGAATGATCCATGAACTTTGAATGCAGATTTTGTTACTCTATCATTATACTAAATTACTGAAGACGGACAATTTCATAATCACATCTTAATACAAAAAAAAAAAAAACATTAACAAACATAACTTGTATGATTGTATATCTAATTTTTGAAATAATAATTGTTTACAAAATATTTATGATTTCCAAACATCTATTTGATTTCAGTTAATATTTCAATAAAAATAAGTTTGCTAAGGTAAAGTGGAGCCAAGAACTACACTACATTTTAGTTCAAGCTCTTTTCATTTACAAATATATATAACATATAATAGTGTATGTTTTGATGATAAATAATGATTAAAATAGAATGTGCATTGTTTACTGAACTTCCAGTGTAATGTGAACTTTCAACAAACACATACATATAATACAGACAGTTTTCATATGCATAATATACACATATAAATCAATTTATCACATGATAACCATTTCTTATGCTTACTTATAACTTATTAAAACATGCAAAATTCTCCATACTGTAGTGCCATTCAGTGCAAGCCAAAGTAATCAAGGCTTGTGCATAAAATCTCTATCTAGTGCCTACTCATCCAATATCCCCAGCCTAGTTTCTAGCTTGTTGCTTTCATCAGTGAGAAGCCATAAATCTAAGAGAACTGCACCTGCCGTACTCTCAGATCCAAACCTCTTCACTGATTAAAGCTAAAGTGCAGTGCTCTCAGATGCAAGGCTCCTCACTGATAAAAGCAACAAGCTAGAAACTAGTCTGGGGATATTGGATGAGTAGACATTAGATAGAGATTTCACACATAAGCCTTCTGGCATCTCCTGATTACTCTGTCTTGCATTAAGTAGCACTACTGTATAGAGAGTTTTACCTGAAAATAAATCAACGTAATCAATTTAAATAAGATTGAAACAAACAACTAATTATAGTTTTAATTATTTAACTATCAAACCATTTTTATTTCCTATTAAGACCTTTTCAAGATATAAAGTTTTATACATCACATGATCAATTAATTACACTCCTGCACCTACAAAACATTCTTCAACTTAAATAATATTAGTAGCATTATACATATAAAACTTTAGATCTTGAAAAAGTCTCAATGTGAGATAAAGGCTGGTTTGATAATTAAATAATTATAATTACAATTAGTAATTTATTTCACTCATTATTCAACAGTATAGTTAAAAATGTGACGGACTTTGATGGATTTTTCATTGTTCAAATCTCAGCAATTTTAGACCTACGATAAAGATTTTACCGGCATTCAAGAGATTATAAAAAGTTCCGTAAAATGCTGCCCTCTCGTAAATTATTTTACAAGTAAAAAATCAATAAGCCTGTCAGTTAAGATGAAACAAAGACTGAAGGGAAACTTATCTTACATCTGATTGGCTAATAAATTTCAACAACAAAGAAAATCTCTTGTCAATAACAAAATTGCTTCAATTTCTTTTGTTTTATTTCAAAAGCTATTAACAAATGTTTTAGACCATTCTAAAAGGTTTTTTTTGACATATTATAAATTATTTTGATAAACTATGCTAAAAATAAAATTATTTTACAAAAATAGTTAAGAGTTTAGCAAAAATTATTTATTTCTCAGCACCGTAAAAAATCATTGATGTCAGACAATGTCAGCAACAGTTTTTAATTGATGAGTAAGTTTATTTAAAGATTTGCATTATTGAATTTTTTTAAAATAATAAATAACTATTTATTTTTGAAAAAACTTTCATTAACTTTCATAAAAATTATTAATATACTTTTTACAAATGAAACTAAAGTGAATATAATATTAAAAGATGGATATATTTTGATAATTGAGTTTGTAACTTGACCAATTAAATGTTTAGAGATTTTTCCTCACTCAGCCAATAAAAAAATCAGTGATTAATGAGTTAATTAGACTGATTATTATCTTAATTATATGAATATAGCAACATTATGGACAAATAATTTTGATGTATATAAATTAAGATTATAATTCTGTTTTTTCTCTTCACTTGAATTTGTAATTCAAATTTGCATCTATTTGTTTATCTCCATAATGGAGTTTTTTTCTTCTTTGTAATCCAAATCTGAGTGTACTTTTGGTAAAATTAACCATAAATTGGTAAAATTCACCATATTTATGGTGAACTTCACTAAAAGTGCATTCAAATTCACATTATAAAAAGAAAAAAAACACTTCATTATGAAGATGAATAAATGCATATAAATTTAAAAATAAGATTATAATATAAACAAAATTTTACAAATAATAACATAATAATTAATAATATATGTATGAGGATAGTAATCTAGACCAACTGATGATTGCTGGTTTAGCATGAAATATGTATATTGGTGATTATTTATCTTTTCAACATGTGTGTGATCAGGTGGGTCAGCAGTGTGAGATGGCATTGGGAGTGGTGGGTCATGTGAGGGTCTGAGTTCGAGTTCCACTATGTTGCATATGTACATGCAGGTTTGAGCCTGTACAATGTATTAATAATAATTGAAGGAACATTTTTACATAAATATTATGGTGTATGGTGTATGGGTTCATTCATGCATTCATTGAAAATTATGAATTAAAAAAACTAAATACCATAATTTTTAGTTTTAAAATAAAGTAAATAGTAAAATGTCTGATTTACATCACAATTAAATGTACTCTGGAAGATATTTACCTTTTTTCAATAATTGTTTTAATAGAAACATAATACTAGCCTTATAATGCAAACTACTGCATATTCAATTCAAAAAAGATAACAAAAAAAATAAAATATATATGTTTTCAACATAAACCAAAGAAATTGTGTATCGATGCATTGTAAAATTTATTTACAAATTTTAGTTTTTTTTTTAAACACGATCATGTACAGTGACCAGAAAAGAAAAAATGGCTACTCAAACATAAAAAAATGTATGAATTTTAATGTTTTTTATTGTCCATTTACATGTTTCTTTTGTTTTTTTGTTTACATTTTTTTTGAATAGTGTATAATTAAAATTGTGTGGTTAGATACAGAATAGTTCATGGTTATATTTATCATCTAATATGAGTATTGAATATTTTTTTAAAAATTTACCTTTATTTAAATATTTCAAATGTACCCAACTGCTAGTATGGAAACCACTAATTAACTTTGCTCTTAAGAAGAAAAAGTGAAGAAATCAGTGGAACCGCATAGATAAGTATATGAATTTTTGTACTGACTGTTGCCTTTGGCAGAATGGCTGTTGTTTAGAGCATTACCCCAAAATTCAATACTCAAGAGTCTAAGAATCCAGGTTTGAATTCCATGCTAGTACTGTCACTGTTCAGGCTAGCAATACCTAAAGAAGAAAGAAAAATAATACCTCCAGAAACATTATACATATAGTAACCTGTTTGATGTGTTATTAGTAACAGTTGAATGTATTTGGAATATTTAAATAAAGTTAAATTTTTCTAAGAATCTTCAACACTCATATTAGTTGATGGAAATAGTGCAATATATAAATACAACCAAAAGATCATCACAAACCTTTAGGAAAACAGAATAGTTCATGACCCATTGTATTTGTTATGAATTTTACATTTAAACAGACAAAGGTAATTTATAGTGGCTTTGTGAATACTCTTTTTTAAATATATTGTACTAAAATGAATGCTGATTTTCTTAATTATGTAGTTTTTTAAAGATATTTTTAAAGTCTTCACTGGCACTGTGCAGCTTTGTCAAATACTGTTCGCTTTTTAGGGTATTACAAAGGCACTACAATCACTATATTTTCCTTTGACTATTTTAAGCCTGCCCATAACATTACACTATCTTGCACAATTTATTTTATCACAATTATTTTATTGGTTGAAAAAAATATGTCTCATATGGAAATTAAAATATCTAATTTGCATATAAAAATCATTAGACTTATTCCCTTTGATCTCAAAAAGAAATGACAATTGTAATTGTTGAAATGTTTTGCTAATCTTTCGAAAGAAAAATTGTAGTTTTTAATAATTTGTTTACATAGAAAAGATTATGAAAATTATTCTTCACATAAAAAATGTGATAAACAGAGTAGCTAAAATTCAAAAAACATTAATTATAAAGAACTTTTTGCCAAGTGCTTTTGGTATCATGTACCAAATCATGGTGACATATTGGAACGGAACAGTTAATATTCTGGTGCATGCTCAGTGGAACACTAGTATTATGCTGATTGATAACATTTTTAGACTTTGCAATAAACCGAATCTTTTTCAACTTTCTCTTTCTATTGTTTGTTCATTGCACATGGTACTGATATTTTGAAAATAAAACTCATGTCCACAACTACTTTCATGATTTTTCAAATCATAAAAGCTGAAAGAGGCTTGGTTTATTGCAAAGTCTAAAAACATTATCAATCAGTATAACACTAATGTTTCACTGAGCATGCACTAGAATATTAACTGTTCAGTTTCAATATGTTGCCATGATTTCAGTATGTGGTACCAAAAGCACTTGGCAAAAGTTTTTTTGATTAATGTTTTTTTTAATTTTAGCTACTCTCTTTACCACACTTTATACATGAAGAATAATTTTCATTATCTGAGAGTTTTTGTATTATTTATATCAAAGATTATTTATATAATATTTTTGGGTACTAGTTGGTTAGCTGTAGGGTGTTACTAGGTGACACTGCAGTACCCATCAGGAACCTTCAAGAAGCATGCAAGCAATAAATTTCTATCTGAAATCACTGAAATCAATGTAAAATTAAACACCTAAGGCAACACAAAAAATCTCTGAAATCACTCTAAAATACAAATGACAAAAACAAAAAATTGCTGAAATCTATGTAAAATTAAAACACCTAAGGAAACAAAGAAATCTCTGAAATTGCAGAAATCGCTGAAATACATACACAACCTTCCCTGAAAATCTATCAAAATAAGTAAAATACAAATTACAAAAACAAAAAAATGCTATTTATTATTATATCTCTTAGTTAGATAATGAAATATGCTTTCTCTTCCCTAGTTTAGATAATGAATATGCTTTCGCCTCCCTTGTTTCATCATAAATGAATATATACAGATTCAAAATTACTGTTAAAAGTCTTTTATTTTTTAAATATTGATGAAATTTGGTATTATATTTTTGAAAAGTAGGTTAATTAGTTTTTTTGTTTATTGATACTTCAGAAAATAGTGTTGAAAGTCATAGGAAATTTTTTTTATTAAATGTAGTGCAATTCAGTTTTACTGTCACGCACCATTTTTCTGGTTATCACTTTGTTTTATTTCATAGGCATTTAAAAATAGCATTCATGATTTGTTTTTGTTTTTGTAATTTGTATTTTACTTATTTTTGATCGATTTGCAGAGGAAGGTTGTGTATGTATTTCATTGATTTTTGCGATTTCAGAGATTTCTTCATGTTGCTTTAGGCATTTTAATTTTATATAGATTTCAGCAATTTCTTGTTTTTGTAATTTGTATTTTAAAGTGATTTCAGAGATTTCTTTGTGTTGCTTCAGGTGTTTAATTTTGCATCGATTTCTTGTTTTTGTAATTTGTATTTTAGAGTGATTTCAGAGATTTCTTCATGTTGCCATAGGCATTTTACATAGATTTCAGTGATTTATTGTTTTCATAATTTGTATTTTAGAGTGACTTCAGAGATTTCTTTGCATTGCCTTAGGTATTTTAATTTTGCATCAATTTCTTGTTTTTGTAATTTGTATTTTAGAGCAATGTCAGAGATTTCTTCATGTTGCCATAGGCATTTTAATTTTACATCGATTTCAGTGATTTTGGATAGAAATTTATCACTTGCATGCTCCTTGAGAGTTCTTGATGGGTACAGCAGCATTGACTAGGCAGCACAGTACAGCTAACCAACTAGTACCTATTTTTGTAAAATATTTATTTTACATTGAAAACATTTGAATTTTTTTTATAAAAAAGGCTTCATAATAAGCTTATTATATCAAAGCAGAAGCAATTTTTACTGGGTGGGACTGGAATTTTTTTTTTAAAAATTTAAATAACAAGAAATTTAATGTATACTTTAACATATATTTTGGTTTTTTTAATGATAACTAGCTCTAATTTTTTTTTTCCAAATTGAAAAATGTAATTTAAATACCCAATAACCAAAAATTCTGTTTCAAAAATAATTGTCATTTTTAGTAATTTGCTTACATATTAAAAGTTATTTGTGCAATATTTTGTAAATGTTTATTATAAACCAAAACCCTAGGTGTCTATAATTATATTGTGTTTGCAAACATTTATTTTTGAAAAGATACAAGTCATAAAAAGTTTGTTACAACAAAGTGGAGCAGTTTTTTAAAAAAACTATAACAATAAATTTAATGTCTAATGTTAACACACACACACACATATATATATATATATATATAACACCAAAAACTGCCTAACACTATACTAGTAAAAATAAATATGCAAAACCATAAAACAATACAATACTAAATTAAATCCAAAATTTTACCAAAATCCTTACACAACCATGGTTCCATCTACTACAAATAGACCTTCTCAAGTGAAAATCAAACTAAAGGAAATAACATATATATACAAACAAACAAACCTTCCCATAATTCATTTCAAACTCAATTTCCCTTAATATCAAAAGAAGTCTTCATAAGATTGATAGCCTCAGAATCAAGAAGTTTAATATCAAAGTCTCCTTTATTCTTCTTTTTAACTCATTCTTTTCATAAAAAAATAACAAGCACTGTTAAACAATATTCTATGACCTGTATTCAATTCATGAATATATAAAGCTGAGTTAAGATACCTATGTTTAACTCTACTTATATGAATCTTAATCCTTTCATTAAGGATAAACTTTCTCTGGCCTACATAAAACTTACCACAACTACATGAAATATTATAAACAATACCAGGAATAGACCTACTATCAATAGACTGCTTTAAACCATTAAGTAAAAAATTCAAATCAGAATCTTTTTTCCATGCAACCTTCATTCCTCCTAACAAATGACTATTCTTATAAATCAAATTATATATTGAAGACTTAAATGGAAAAGACATATACTCATTATTCTTGCCAACAAAATTCTTACCATCAAAATCACAACTATAAACATTATTATTAAATACAACTTTTTAAATAAAATCATGATTGTAACCCAATTCTACATATTCAGCAGCAAATTGACTCATTTGAATATCAGCATTAGTATTAAAATTATTAAGCCTTCTATTCCTACAACAAAAATTCAACAGACATTTTTATGCATATATGTCTTTAATGATAACTAGTTCTAAATATCTTTAGAATTTAAAAAATAGAATTCATATATCTAGTATTTTGTTCCACTAACTTTTTGCATAAATAAAATTACATCCAATATGCAAGATGCCTATTTTTATAGTTAAGAACTCCATTTTATATTTAACTTTTCTATTTTTCAAAGTTCAGTATTAACTTTTAGAACACCTATTATTTAAAGATTTACATTTGTAAATAAATAATGTAAAGATTATTAATATATGATTGAGAGAAAAGGTTTAATTGTAAAAATAAAATGTCCAAAAGTAGAGAACAATCTCACTAGGGTATTTTTAAATACGAAAGAAGGTAAATACTGAAATTTTTAAATATTGCTTAAAGTTAACATATTACATCATGTATTCTCTTTTATTTTTTGTATTTTTCCTTGATTAGATTTTTATAATAAATAGGTTTTTATTTTTTACTTTCACTTTCCAGTTTTTACAGATTTTGTTGAAGACATGAACCCAAAAAATGAAGTTAGTCTAAAAAATAAAATATTAACTTTGCAAATGAAAAAAGATCTTTAAGCTGTAATAAATAGAAATAAATAGTAATATACCAAAGCCTTCACATTATTTTTCAGGCTACAAAAATATTTTTGAGCAAATAAATAATAATTATTTCAAAAATTAATATTTTTATAGGTGCCATAGTATCTTATAGACAGTTGGCAATTATTAATCATTTTTGCTCTATTGTCTTGAAGGAAAGATTTATTTTTAAAGCATGCCTTCCTTTTTGGCTATGATCAATGTGAAATTCATCATGTAATGTCACTACCTGTCAAAATTAACACAGAGTTAACAAATTTTCAAATATTCTGATAATTATAAAACAAATATTAGATTCTAAAGCATAATTTAATAGATTTACCACATATCAACATTCATTCATTTGTATTTAAAAAAATAATAATAATTTGTTCATTTTTTGAAAGAGCATACTAATATCATTAGTGATATATTGTCTTCTGTTCTTATTTACAACTCAGTTTTTAAATATAAAATTCAAATATGATTTTTTTGGAATATTTTTGTTTATAAAAATCAAGTTCAATTTGTTGAGTTTTAGTATAAAATAAAGATTTTATACAGCAGGGAAACTTTGATCATTTTTAAAATCTACCACCAGGTGGAATAATAAAAAATGTCAGAATTTGTAAGAGTTAGCATCTTCAGATTTTTTTCCAATTAAAAAAGCAATATGAAAGATTGTAAGTTATTTTAAAAATCATATACTAATACAAGTTAAAATAATATTAAAAAGATCATCTAAAGTGGCAGAATTACCATATGTTTTTTAAGGAAACACTTGATGATTCTCAATGAATATAGAAATATCAAGTTAATCAAACATAACTTCAAATATCAATAACTTTTTAAAAATATTAAAACTTATAAAAATTTAATAACATGTTATATAAACAATTTTGACAAAGGTGTTTCTATTTCACTTATTTTCTGATGTCAATAAAGATTTACTTGAATAATGTTCTGCTGAAACAATATTAATCCTTTCTTGTAGCCTAGACTCAAACATTTCAGCATTTTCTGACATTTTTCTTTATCTCACACATCAACATAAAATATATGATTAAATGATTATTATTTATCAGAAAATAATAACTTTGACTTGATTTGATAGATATTTTTGTTCACTACTGAAATAAATTTTAAATGTTCTCAATTTGTTTCTATAAATATTAAAAAATGAGATTGTAATCAAAACAAAAAGATTACACATCATCATTTCAGAAAGATTATTTTTAGTTTACAAAATCAACAAAAGCTTCCTTATTTCTAATTACTTTTAAAAACCTGAATGAATATTTATTTATTTGTGCTATATTTAACTAATTCTCTTTTAAAAGTTTAAAATTTTTGAATATTTATTGAAAAAATATGATATTTTTATACTCATAAGATTAAGTAGATTGCTTATGTAAAAGCTAAGCTTCTAATTAGCTTTAGGCGACATTCATGTTAGCTGCTAATATAACATTATATTTTTGAAAATAAAATATTTTCAGTCAAAATAAGCTATTAATAATTTATATTTCTTGATATCTAATAAATATAATGTAAATTATTGTAAAAAAAAATCTAAAAACATAAATTCACAAATAAACTCATTTTTTATTTTTGGAACTATTTTTTTTAAACAATGTCATAATATGCTGAACATTTTATGGCCTTGCTTTGGAACAAAGACTGAACATGTCAGGGTGGGGCTTATGTCTTTTGTAAGGCATTTTTTTAATTTCCCGCCATCTATCATAATTTTTTGAACAAAATTTTTATATAATAAAATATACAGAAAAATACATATTTAAACATATAATACTTGCAGAAAAATTCACCAGGTGGCAAATTGGTCAAAACACAATACAAAGCCGACTTGAATTTCAGATAAGCAAACAAAAAAATTTTTTTTAAATTTGTTTAGTCTGAGAGCATTAATATTTATTAATATTAATTATTATTGTGTGTGAAAGTGTAATTAGTGGTTAAGAGTATTTGAAAGATTGAAAATTGTGTTTTTTATTTGTTTTAAAGTTTTTTTAGTTTGTTATTTATATATATAGAAATTTTTTTAAAAAGTTATTATTATTTATTTTTTGTTTTGTTTTATTATTTATATATTGTTATTTTATATATAGAATTATTATTATTTTTTTATTTTTAAAAAGTTATTTTGTTGATTAGTTTTTTTGTAAATTTGTTATTAAAAGATTTACTTTTAAGAAAAATATAACATTCGAAAAACGTAAAATAAAAAAAATGGATTGTATTTGTATTTCAAAATGTTTATATAATTGGGAAAAGGAAATTAAGCGTGCTGTTGTAGAATGTACTATATGTGATGGAGTATATCACTTGAAATGTTTAAATAAGACTAGGAAGGATGTAAAAGGTTTATGGTTATGCAGTCAGTGTATTAATATGATAAAAGAGGTGAGAAAGTGTTTTCAAAGTGTAGATTAGTCGAAGAATAGTGGGTGGAGAAAGTAATAGTGTAATGGAGATGATTAGTCAAAGAATAAATAAGATAGAGGAAGAACTGAAGGATGTAGAAGTAAAATTAAAATCATTAGAGATAAAATGTGAGGAGATAAAGGAATTATTGAGTAGGAATGATAAGGAAAAAATAGATAAAGAGGACCAGAAGGTATTAGAAAATATTATGGATGGAGCAGAAAAAGTAGATCATGAAACAGTATTGATAGGAGATTCACTAATTAGAGAATGTGGGGATATAATTGCAAGGGAAAAGAGAAATAGGTATGTAAGAGTATGTTTGCCTGGAGCTAGAATTAGGGATGTAGCAGATAAAGTTAAAAAACAAGGTAGTAGAGGTGTATATGTTATGATGGGGACTAATAATTTATTAGAATCATCAGAGAGAATAATGGATGAGTATGTAGATTTGATTAGGAATTTGATTATGATTAAAGGAAGAGTAGGAATAGTTGGATTATTACCAAGGTTTGACAAGAGTTATTTGTAAGATAGGGCATGTTCTATAAATGAGAGATTGAAAATATTGTGTGAGAGAAATAATGTTATGTTTGTGGATGTGTGGGATTGTTTTATTGGAAAGAGAGAGTTATATAATAAAAATGGGTTGCATTTAGGAAAATAAGGAAGTGAAGTTTTAGGGAGTTTGATTTATAAAGAATTTTTTGGGGGAAACTTATAAAGGGGGGTGGGTTTTTTAAATTGTAATATTATTAAAAAGAATGGATGGAATATAAGAAGGAAGCAAAAGGAATTTGATTTTGATATAAATATAGATATGGAGAAGGAATGGGTTTTTAAAATTAATGGTAAGAAAGTAATTTATAAATGTAATGGAGACAAAAGAATTAAAAGAATTTATAAAAGAGTAGTTAGGAAAGAAGAAATTGTTAAAATTGGGTTTTTGAATATGCAAGGTGGTAGGAAACCAGAAAAGTGGATGGAATTAAATAAAACAATTGAAAATGAAGAGCTTGAGGTATTAGCAGTAGTGGAAACACATTTAAGAGAAGAAGAACCTATTTTGGAACAGTTGGTATGGCAGGGTATAAATAGAAAAGAAAAAGAAAAAAGGGGTGGTGGTATAGGTGTTATATCAAAAAAATATTTAAATATTGTTAAATGTCAAGAACACTTGTGGTTTGAAATAAGGTTGGGTAGACAAGAATGAATGGTGGCTATAGTTTATATAGCTACTGGAGATAGTCAAATTATATTGGAGTGGAATAGTAACATATACGAATGTTTAGTTAAGGATATACAAAGTTTTAAAGAAAAGGGGAAGAGAATAATGGTTATAGGGGATATGAATGGACATATTGAAGAAATTGATGATGTAGATAATAAAAATGGACAGCTTTTGAAGAATTTTTGTCAGAAAGTGAATTTGAGTATTGGAAATTTATTAAATATTTATGAGGGACAATACACATGGTCCAGAAATAATATATTTCACACAATAGATTATGTATTGGTAGAGAAAGAGGGAATAAATAAAATACAGAAAATTAAGGTATTTGATAATGAAAAAAAAGTATGCACTAGTGATCATAATTTCATTGTAATTGAAATGGTTAGTAATGTGATGGGGAATAGAAATAAAAGTAGAAATAATAGTGAAAGATGTGGATGGAGAGTGAATGATAAGAATAAGTTGGAAGAGTATAAAATACAAGTTGAAGAAATAATGGAAGAGTGGGTTAGGGATGAGGGATTGGTGTAAGGAAGTAGAAAAAGTTGCAAATAGGGTTTTAGGTGAGAATATTGAAAAGAATAAAAGTAATAAAAAAATTAAAATTAGTAAAAGTGTAAAAGAAAGGAAAGAAGCATGTAGAGAATATAAGTGTGCTATTAAGAATAAGGAAAGTGAAAAAGATATTAATGCTAAATGGGAAAAGTACTTAGAAAAGAAGAAGTTGGCTAAAATAGATATTTATAGAGAGAGAATGAAATTGAATAGTAAATTGTTGGAGAATATTAATAAAAGTGGAAGAGATGGAAGTAAAAAATTTTGGAATTATATTAAAAAGAGAAATGTAGGGGAGAGAGAGTTAGTATTACTAGATGAAGAGGGAACTGAGTGTAGTTCTAGAGAAGATTTAGAGAGAATTTTAAATAGTTATGTAATGAATATAGAAAAGATGTTAGATGTAAATGATAGAATGTTAGAAAATATGAAAGAATATAGTAATGGGAATATTAGCTTTTCAGAAAATGAACTAAATGAGGTAGAGAAGAAATTGAAAAGTGGGAAGCCAAGAGGTTTAAATGGATGGGCAGCAGAGATGGTAATGAATTTAGGATATAGGGCAAAAGTAAAGTTATTATCCTGTTTTAATAAAATGGCACAGAATAGAGTTTTCCCAAGTAGTTGGAATAATACAAGAGTAAGGTTATTTTTAAAGGAAAGGGTAAGGATCATAGAAAGTTGAATAATTATAGACTGATAGCGGTAACATCAGTTTTATATAAAGTTTTCTCATATATGGTGGCTAGTAAAGTTGTAAAATGGATGGAAGGGAATAATGTAGTGGGTGAAATGCAAGGAGGTTTTAGATTAGATAGGCATATAGGAGATAGTTTATTTGTAGTTACACAACTTATGGATATGAGTAGGAATGCAGATAAACAGTTATATATGAGTTTTATAGATATAGAGAAGGCATATGATAGAGTAAACAGAAATAGATTATGGATAAGTTTAGCAAATTTGGGAATGGATGAAGCTTTAATAGATATTATTAAGAAATTATATGAAAATAATTATTATATATATATATATATCAATTAGAGAATATAAAATCAATTAAAGTTAAAAATGGTGTGGGACTAAGGCAAGGATGCCCTATGTCACCTATTTTGTTTGTGTTGTATTTGAGTGAAATGGAAAGAGCAATAGAAAGATTAGGAAGAGGGATAGAGATACCATTAATAGGTAGTAAGGGAGTATATATTTTGTCAGGTCTTTTTTTTTTGCGGATGATATATTTTTGTGTGCAGAAAAAAGAGAAGATATGGAAGTTATGTTGAGGACATGGGCGAGGGTGGGTAAAGAGATGGGGATTAAATTTAGTGAAAAAAAATCAAATATAATGATGGTTAATACTGAGGAAAGAGAAGATGTAGAATTTTTATTGGGAGATATTAAGTTAAGTGTGGTGAATAGATATAGTTATTTGGGAATTATTTTAAGTAATCAGAAAAATTATTTGGATGAATGGGAGAAAAAATTGATAAATGAAGCAAAGAAAAGAAAGGGATTGATAAAGAAATTAACAGTATTTTCATATAATAAATATGATGTAGCTAGAATTATATGAAAAGGAGTTGCAGTAGCAGGATTAACATATGGTAATGATACATTATATGTTAGTAAAAAGATATTAGATTATTTAAAAAAAGCTCAAAGTGAAGTAGGAAGACATGCATTGGATGCAGAAGTATGGACAGCAAGGGAGGCAATTCAAGGAGAAATGGGATGGTCAAATTTTCATATGAGAGATGCAAAAAGTAAAATGAAAATGTTTGGTAGATTGCAGTTTATGGATAATAAAAGAATAGCTAAACTAGTATTTAATTGGGTTATGAGTACATGGCAGGTAACAAGATGGGTGAGAAAGGTAATGCGGTATGCAAAAGATTTGGATAAAGAATTTATATCAGTATATTTGTACAAAAGATGGGATGATTGTGTTAAGAGGATTATTGAGTGTTATAGTAGTAAGGAATGGGATAAAAGAATAAATTTATTAATAAAGACTAGGAAGTTAGAGAGATGGAGAAATAGTATGGAGAGTAAAAAAAGTTTAAATATATATAGAAATAAACAGAATATTAGGTGTGAGTTAATATATGATAATAGTAAGGAAAGTAGTTTATTGTTTAGCTACAAAAGAATATACATGTAAATGGAAAAATATGGGTGATTTATTTTGTAAATTATGTAAGGAAGGAATTTGAAAATATTAGGCATTTGTTAATTGAATGTAAATGTTTGAAAACAGAAAGGGTACATATAATAAAGTTGTGGAAAGATAAATATGAAAAGAGTGATCATACAGAAAGTGAATTATTAGTTTTTGTGCTGGGTTTGGGAAACGATAAGGGGGATTTAGATATAAAGGTTATAGAGTTGACAAAAATTATGTTGTGGAAATGGGATAAAGCAGATTATGGGTAAATTTAGAGTGGTGAATGTAAAAGAAAGTGTAACAGGTTTATCTGGGCATAATTGCTGAGATATTCTTGACTTCGTTTAAGGAAAAGCCATTATACATCACATCACATCACAGTTACTTACTAAAATTATGAAAAGTTAAAATTCAATGCTTAATAGTTTTACAGCAAAATAATCATTAAAAATATATTATCTATAAACTTATGTTTTTAAATTAGGATTTAAACAAGAGATAATTCACTGCCAGTGTATGAGCATCTGCTCACCTCTGTTTATTTAAATGTCACTGGAATCTAAATCTTTCCATTGTTTTTATCTCAGTATCTCCTGATAGCTAAGTATCCTATTTATTTTTTAAAAAATCATTTTTAAATCAATGTTTCTACTATTAACAGGTCAAAACAGATTTATGCCATAGTCCCTTGCAATATTAAAACTTGGAACTAGTTATAATTAGGCAATTATTAATTAAAATTGCCAAGCCAACTAAATTATGTAATCTAATAATTATGATAGACTATCTTACATTAAACCAAAGATAGACTACTTGTAATTTAATATTGTATAAGTTATAATACATATGCATGTGTGTGTGCACGCGGCATGTTTCTAAGTCTGCTTTACATATAATCAGATTTAAATAACTTTTTGCAGAGCAGAAACTTTTAATTTTAAATAACATTGAATACAAAGAAATAAAATTTTAATATTATAAAACAAAAGTACAATAAATCATATTCATTTAAATTTAATTAACATTCAATTCTTTAGTATTAATCGGGTGAAAAATGTGAAAACATGGGATTACCCAGGCAACTTTTCAATCTAACTTATAAATTGCGTAATCTGACTCAGATAAATTTACTGTACTGGAAATATTTTATTTTCTGTTATTATATGTAATAAAATTGACATTCTTTATAAACATAATTAATTTTTATTATATTAATATATATATATATGTTACTAATTATAAAAAAGCAAGTTGATTAAATGTCAACATGTTACCATCACTATATATTTAAAATAATTTACATTAACATGTCAATTTAGAACTAAATCATAAATTTTAATGATCCTTGCATCATTACATACACATATTCATACATATAGCATCTGCTCATAAATATATAGGGTCATTTCAGCCCCAAGAAGAAGAAAATGTTCTAGAAATAATATGTCCACATGTAAATCATGTTGGTTCATTGATCTATTTGTTTGGTATTTTGTGATGATGTCATTTAATTCCTTTCTTCAGTAGGCAACTCCTTTTTCTGCAATACTTTAAAACTATGTATAATTGTAACTTCTAATGAACTTTCCTCTCTGCAGAATCTTCCCAATGGAAACAATAAATACCAAAATTCGTTAAAATATCTTTGAGATAATCCTTATTATATAAATAGGGTCTATCTCTCTCATGAAAACCATACTCAAGTTTATCATAAAGCATCTTTTTAAGAAGACTTGCATTGTTCATTGGTTTTACATATCCAATCCAATAAGGATGGAATTTTATAATGGTGAACTCTATAATCTTATCCAGAAAATCAAGAGTCCTAATAAACTTTTGACTGGCAATATGTCTGACTGTACTTAAGACTGGAAGTTACGATTTTCAACTGAGTTTCCATTGAATCTGTAATTAGTAAACATAAAGGACTTATACTGTTCTTTCCATCATTTTATTTTCTGCACGTAGATGCATATATCTTTTTTATATGATAAAATTTAGATTTATTTTTATTTTTTTTTGTAAAATGTACCTTTTAATTATTTTTTTTTCTAATTTTTTTAGACTTAATCATCAGAAAAATTTTCTGCCTAAGAAATGAGTTCTCTCACTGCATATGTTGGTTCTGATTATGATTCGGATTCAGATAAATTTCTTATTGATGATGTTTGTAATTCTCAGGCTTCTTCTAGAAGCTCATCAGATGAAAATCTTTTTGATATTTTAGATAATAGTGAAGCTGCACTATCCAAAAAAAGGAAAAAAAACTTGATGAAATCATCAGTAAGGAGTATTAGGATGGCAACTGAGCCTATGCCTGGACCTTCATCATGACCTGACTGGGGTGCATTTTTGGATAATGTTCATAATTCATGTGTGCCAATATTATTTGCTAAAAATGTTCAATTATATATGTGTTGAGACCAATAAATATGCTGTTGAATGGAAAGCAATTCTGAAGTGATGTAATCTGTCACTCTGTGAGTTGAGTGCATTTTTGGCATAATAATACATATTTGTAGTGTATCATGCATGATTAGAATTGATTTCATTGATCTAAAAATGAATTATTGCACCAACCAGGACTTGCTAAAATTGATATATGAAATTTTAAGCAATTTGCACTTCAATGATAACAAAAAATTCCCATCAATTACTAGTAAAGAGCAATCTCACATAAATCTCCCTACCCCCCACACAGTCACATACACCATGGCACCCATCCACAGTCAGAATCTTGTTTCTACTTTGTTCTGCAATAGGTAAGATATATGATGATTTTATGTATATGATTGTTCATTTATTGCATGATTATAATAACATTGTAATCATTTGTTGCAATTTGTAGTGGCACAGTTCAAATGGTTCATCACAACAACACACCATGGGGGAATACATATTCAGATCCATTTCTTTTTGGTTCTGCAGTAGGTAAGATATATGATCATTTTATTTATATGATTGTTCATTTATTTCATGATTATAGTAACATTGTATTCATTTGTTGCAATTTTGTAATCTCTTGATTTTTTCAGCTTTAGGTCAGACAAATGTGTTTTCACACAGACTTTCATCAGTGCTTGTAATGTATTTTGATCTTTCTTGATTTATTTAATTTTTGTATATGTAATTGTAATCAGTGTTTGTAATAAATTTATTTTAATCTTCATTGATTTATTTTGTTTTTATTCATTTTATTTTTTATGCGTTTAATATATTTTTTTTAATATACTTTTTATTTGAAAAGAATAAATATCTATATTGTCATCATCCCCCCCCCCCATTATTAAATGATATAATAATAAATTATATTTTTTCATACATTATAATTTACTAAAGTTTTCTTTGCATAATATTTCATGCACTGTTCTTACTGTTATTTTTTGGCCCCAACTAAAACCAAATTTTATTTTTAACAGATACCTTGAAAGGAAGGACAAGACCTGAGTGTACAAGTAAAAGAGTGGAAGCTACCAATTGACTGATTTCTGTTGATTCTGATGTTTATAATTATCTCAGGTAAGACATGTTATATACCATTTTTTTCAGCTTTTTGTGACAAATGTGATGAAACTATTTATGAAAATGTCATTTTAACACTTAACTTTCAAAATTTAGAATTTGTGAATCAATGTAAAAATAAACATTTTTAAAAGTATTGAAAATATTTTTTTTCTTAATTTTTAAAAAAAATAATGACTATTTTATCAGCTTTACATTTTTTCGTATTTTCTCTTTCTAGCAATGTACATACTTTTATATTTATTGCATTCAAATACAAGATATACTATAAACTACATTTATTATAATTTTCTTTTAAATTTCAAAATGGTCTAGTGTCAATCAAAGAGTTAAGGAAAATAAAACTACTATAAAAAATAATACAATGACTTCAACAATATTTTAATAAACTAAAATTCAATATTGCAAACACAATATAATAACCATGTATTATAATTAGTATTGGGGGGGGGGTTAAAACAATGTTTATCTAGAATTATATTGAACAGAGAGATATCGGATGGGAGAAGGTGGGTAGAAAAGAAATGTTTGCTAAACTTTCAAAAAGATTTGATGCCTTTTCCCTTTTATTGTTTTTAATTTGTTTTGTTTAATATTTTAAAATAACTATAAAAAAATATTAAACTCACTTTGCAACAAAATGAGACTTCCTTAGGATGTTCAATGCTAGGAGTCATTTTGAAGTCAAACCTCATTTTCAGGACATCACATAATTTAAAAATCTGGAAATAAAAAAAAACAATTAACTGCCAAATAAATTACAAGCCTGCCTTTAATTTAAAAAGAAAGGCATGTGGCTTTGTTGCTCAGGAGTTTAAAACACATTTGAGTGTCAGACAGATGAGAATCAAACCAAGAGTTTTCTGATGCCAAGTTGGTCACTCTGTATATGGCACCAAACTGTGTAGGGTGCCAATAATTTTATTAGCAGCTGTTTTCTGATCACTCTCACTCTTTTTATAATTTACAATTCTTTGTTAGTTTTTATAAAGGGCACATAAAATTTGAGCATCAGTAATAAAAAAACTAAACTTTAAACTAAAATTTTTATTTCTCAAATCACCATTCTATTACTGGGCTTAGCCATATAGGATAGAACAATTATATCCATGTAATATATTACAAATATTATTTGGATAGTTAAATGTTGAACTATCTTTTTTCTTACCTTAAATTCAATATTCAATAATCTAAACATTCGGGTTTGATTATAATGCTAATTCTGAGACTGACTGAACCATCAGCACATGATAAACAGAGGAGAATAATAACATTTACGACATCCTGTTGATTTTACCAACAGTTGAATGTATTTGAAATGTTTCAATAAAGTTTGAATTTTTTTAAAGACATTTAAAAATTAATATTAGATGATAGAAATAGTCCAACTAATACCATCACAAACTTTCAGATGGACATCATTTGGATGCTTTTTTTTCATATATCAAAGTGTGACTGGGAAGCAAATCTGGACCAGCTGCTTGGAAGGCAGCTATGCTAACCTCTAGGCCACCAACAAAAAAGAGATTTACTAAATCCATCAGAATATTATTTGTTGCTAATATAGCTTAACTAAAAAAATTGCATTGTATTATTTGGTGCCACTTTCCATGTTTAGACTTCATATGAAATTTTAAATAGCAATCATTTGATTATCTTTTAATTAAAAAAATTGAGGATACTATGAAGGCTTATATTTGAATTAGCGTCATAAAATCATACTTGAATTTTATTAAGCCATGCATGCTCTAATATAGTGGCAAAGTGACAGAGTTTAAATATTCAGATCCTTGAACCATGCCCAGTTTTTGAACATCTTGTGCTTGAATTTTATATGAACTTCTAAACAATAAAGCTGTTCAATTATTTTGTTTTGCTTTAATTTTATTTAATTCGTGAACTGATTTTTATTTTACATAATCTTGTTAATATAGTAAAAGCTTTCAAAATAAATCTGATGGTCTTTGTATAATGAAAGACATTTTAATTGCAACAATTTTGAATATTTAATTGCTTCTTTTATAGCATATGTTTGTCTCTTTTCTATTTCTTATTAATCTCATTCTATGTTTCAAAAACAAGATGAAATGACAATTCAAATTAGCTGATACTTTTTAGTAATTCATTGAAAGAATCAAACCAGTCTCTCTGAAAATACTCTATCCAATAGGGAAAGTAAGAGTCAATGTGATGTAAAATGATATCCCTTTAGATGAAATCATAAAATTTTCATGCTCAGATCATATGTGTGGATAAATATTCTCTTCTTCCAGACTTTAAATCTAATCTACTCACTTTTATCACCATGACTTAGTGTAGTGGCAGAATAGCAAATCTAGAACCCAAGGTCTGTGAGTTATGGCTCTAATATGCTATATATCAGTGCTTAAAGTTCCATTTGAATTGCTAAGCAATAAGCCATTTATTTATTTATTGTACCAAGTCCATTGTTTCAACTCTGATTCATATTTCTTGATTTTTCTAATCCATTTTAATAAAATCTGTTTTTTATCAATTCCAGTATCTACCTTTGTATTGTCTACTCTTATTATAAAAACTTGAACAAAAAAAAAATATATCATAAAATTGCTACTTTCATTTCCATTTTTTTTCATAGTCTTTATATAATTTACCCTCTTCTTTTTCAATATCTTACATTCCAAAAATAAATGTTTAATGGCTACTTTTTCATTTCCACATAATCTTTATTTTATGTCTGAAACCTTATTCTATTTTTGTGTTCTTTTCATGATATCATAAAAATTTTGTCATTGGTAGATTAGCAATAAACTCCCTTTAGCATTATTATTATTCATTATATATATATATATATATATATATATATATATAATGAATAATAATAATATATATATATATATATATATATATATATATATATATTGCTTGCATATTAACTCTAAAAAACTATTTTTTATTTATATTCATTTTCTATAGAGCTACTTGTTTTTTTTCTAACCAACATATTTATTCTCATTTTCCATATTTCATAATTATGTGTCCATAGTAACAAAAAGATTCAAAAGCAAAATACTTGGTGAGATAATAATCAATTATTATTGAACTCATTGAATGAATTAAAAGATTAAAATAGAGCTGGGCTGGTCACATTGAAATCTTAAACTGGATCCCAAGAGATTGTAAAAGACTTAGAAACAGACTACATGTGACATGTATGGATGAAATAAATAAGTTTGTTGGTGTGATATGAAAAAGAATGAGTTAGGATGAGAACAAGTGGAATTTAAATGGGTGAGACCACCACTCTGCAGTTGATTTGAAAATAATTGAAAATAATGATGAAATGATTATGCATAGAAATAAATTGCCAATCTATTAACTTTACGTATTATAAAATCTTTCTTGTCCAATGTTTGTTGCCCTCTCCAATCCCACTAGGTATTATTTTACTAATCTATTTTCATTGCAAACTTTCAAACATATTCTGCTTGTTCTTAAATAGTGACTTTTTATTCATTACTCCCTACTCAATGCTAAACAATCCATTTCTCTTTGGAAGTTAACTCCACATTATATTCTCTAGATGTTTTAGTTTGTCACAGTGAACATATTTATTGCAATGATTAAATTGTACATTCAAGTCATATGTCTTATTTATTGTTTACCTATTAATTGTTCACTAGTTAATCAAGATGATTTATTGTTAATTAGTTAACCCTGACATGTTTTTATCTATTTTAGAACTGAAATAAAAGGTGCTACTAATCTTTCTTATTGCATTGCCAAATATATGTCACCATCCATGCACTTTAGTACTGTTACACAATGCTTTATTTACCACCCTCTTTTACAGTTTAAAGTTTTGATTGCCCCAGCAATCTTCTTCAGAACTACAACATAATACAAACATATGAATATAAATATATATGTGCATATAATTTACATTCTACATATATTCATGTATATTTATATTTAAATTCATATGTTTATATTATGTTGTAGTTCTGAAGAAGATTGCTGGGGCAATCGAAACTGTAGACTGTAAAAGGGGATGGTAAATAAAGCATTGTGTAACAGTAGTAAAGTGCATGGATGATTTAGTATTATATCAAAGAATTAATACAAAAAAACATTTATTTTACTTCTCACTTTATTTAAAAAATTGTTTTTACTTTTTATGTTGCAGACATGTTGATCTTTTAGATTATTTGTATTGATACTCATTAATCTTTAGATTATTTGTAATGATCCTCATTAATTCTTAGATTATTTCTACTGATACTTGTTAATCCTTATATCATTTAATAAATCAAAAAATACACATAACTTGTGTTCTCTGTAATTGCTAAAATTTTATAAAAGTTTAAAATCTGTATAAGACATGAGTATATTTGAAATTTTTATTTAAATTGATTTAAAGGTTACACCAAGACTAAAGAATATGATAATCTCTAGACTAATAAATGATTAGTTGTAATCATCAAAATATTTATCTGAAATGTTGCTTATCAAAATTGTGAGTGCAATAAGATTGATTCTTGAAAATCAATTTGTAGTAATTTGATATTGATAAATAGTGAACAGATAATGAAGGTATATGTAAAAGATTATAATCTGGTCCAACAGAAAAGTAGTAGTTCAGTATGAGCCTTTCCCCCTTTTTAGATGACTTTATTTACATGGTTCAAAAATGTGTAGTGGAGTGGAAGTTTTAAGTATATCTAAGAGTTAATACATGTAGAAAAAAGGAAGATAAGGCCGATGAAGATTCAATATGTATATGAAAATAATTTTAGAAAACCAAGATATATTAATCTTTAACAAAGTTTAAAGTGATTATTTGGGTAGAAATGATATGATAATCTCTAGACTAGAAAATGATTAAATGTAATCATTAATGTACATCTTTGAAGTGAATAGTATCAAAGTTGTGACTGCAAAGAATTTGATACTTGTAAATCAAATTGTAATAATTTAATACTTTCTAATGACTGCCAATCAAAATTGTGTCATAGTTTTAATGGAGTTTTTTATTTTAGAAATATTTTAATCAGGTGAGACTATAAATATTTCTTTAGTATCTAACTTAAAATCATGATTAATCAAAATTGTAAAACATTTTGAGCTTCATAATTCTTTAATGGCACTTCATATACTTAAAAATATACCAACCACTAATTATGCATTTCTGTTTAATGATAAAAAATTAAGATATCAAAAAAAAAAATCAAAAAGATTTAGAATATTTTTTAATACTTTAAATCCCTTGTTAGATCTATGAAAGAGTATCAGTAGTTGATTCTAATAATGATTTGATTAATAAATTATGTGGGTTATCACAGTGATAAAATGATGAATATAACACATAACGTTCTTAGACTAAGATCTAGATGCCCAAATATCATATAATCTACTGCTCAACCAATTATTAAATTATGCTAGTTAATATATTGTATACCCCAATTATCATTTTATATTATGCAATTTAAACTGCTACATAAAGCATACATAATACAAAGATTCTTCACAAATTCTTTAAATCCTTCTCTCTATGAGTGCCATTTAACCATTACTTATATTAAATAATCCAATCACTTTTTCAAGTCTACTAATCCATGTGAATTTTAACATTTAAAATGACTTACTGAATGAAATATTCAGATCTCATATATTTTCTAAATAAATGTAAAAATATTTCCAATGAAAGAAAAGGCATTCTATATATATATAAATAAAAAATAGAAAAGAGGAGATAATATCCATGTAAATAGAAATAACCTTTAATCTTTGATATTATCAATTACTACAAATTGATAATCTTTGAGGCTAGACCAGTTAAGCCCAAATTCATATAAAGATTTAAAACCAGAAAGTTGTTGTATGGATGAAATTAATTATAGAATTAAATTTAGATGAGGTGTCTTTAATAAAAGTAATTTAATATTAAGAAGAAATCTGTCTATGTGTTTTTTTAAAAAAAAAAATTAATAGATGTATTTTATGACTTCTTACAGGTGAGTCTGTGACTTAGATTCTTTGAAACAATAGAAAGACTTTGGACTACAGTATGAAACCAGGAAATATAAATATATATTTTGGAGGAAGGGTGATAAGAAGGTATCAAAGTCAAAGTATATAAATAAAGAAATAAATAGGTATTACTGATATCTTTGAAAGAATTAAGATGCTGATGAAGCAGAGCTGGATATACTTTTAGAAGAAATGATAATAGAAGGGCAATAAACATTTTGAATTATGTCTCAAGACATTGTAAAATATCTTGAAAATAACCACACATAAAATGGATGGCTGTGGAAAAGACATGAATCAGAGAAACTGAACTAAATTTGGAAAGCTCTTCATCTTTTCAATGGATCATTAAGGTTTGAAAATGATATGTTGGAATATTTTCAATGTTTAGATGGATTATTTAACATTGGTATAACAAATTAATGTAATTGGAAAAATATAAATAATTATTTGAATTTTTTTAAAAGCATTAAGCAATTCAATTAGACCAGTGGCATGCAACCTTTGGATCATGACCCCACCTCAAGAAGTCATAGAAAAATTGTTGGGAGTCTTGAAAATTTTGAGATGCTCATGTTGCATAATATGCAGTTTTTCCAATGATTTTATATCAAATCGTATATACTGAAATATAATATATATATTTCTATGTGGTAAAACAACTTTTATTATTACTATCATTATATGCTTATAATAGGATGTAATTATAAATTTATTTAAACGCACATTGATTACATAAGTAATATTTACTAAGGCTGTAACCTCAAGAATGTGTGCATAAAAATGCGATAGTAGGGACCTCTACAGGTCTTAACCACAAGCTATATGTAAGCTTGTGGTTAAGATCTGTAGAGGTCCCTCCTTTCGCATTTTTACACGCACATTTTTGAGGTTACAGCCTTAGTAAATATTCATTATAATAGGATGGTAACAACATATCATGGTCAATCTGAGTATGGGAGTCTCAAGAGTTCGACTGATAACTAACTTCAAGTAGTAATAATTTTTGTGAAGGCTAACATAGCATTTTTATTACGTCATCCATTATGTATTCATGTAAACTTTTATTATTATTTATTTCATATTTAAATATTCTATTATTAAAGTTTTGTTCTCAATGAGATAAACTTAAACGGTGATTTATTAAATCACTAAATATAATAAGATGTGCACAATATATATAAAAGCGAAGTCAGTATTCTTTATTCAAGATTATAATTAATAAAAAAATTGCCAAATCGTTATTTGATCGTTGTCAGAAAATCTTATTACAATTTAAACAACAAAAGAATTTATAACTGATTAGCACAGCTGATTTGATTTTTGAAAAGAAAAAAAATAAGGAAACCATCACGAAACTATTTGGCAATGAGATTAATTTATTGAAAAAGGATTACGAAAAGATTATCAAAAACATATGTAAATATATATTTTAAGATAATAATAAAAATACAATAAGGACAATTAAATTTTAAATCTTCTTAACAATTCCTTATAAACCAACAAGATTAACAAGTCTTTAAATAAAAAAAAAACATTTTTATTTCAAAAGTGCAATAAATTAAAACTTACTTAATATTTTAAGAAAGCTTATTTTTAATCTTTCTTCTGTTGTTTTGTTTTAAGCAAAAAAAATCTGGTAAAAACAATTTAACTTTATTTTTTCAAGAAAATGATAAAAATGCTAACAGATGTTTGCAAATTTAAGATGTAAATGTAGCCTTCTCTAGATCTACAGTTGTTTTATAGGACGAAAGAACATATACTGTGGAAATGATAGTATTGAAAACCTATTAAAAACTATAGGAAGAAAAAACACTTTAATTATTATTCACTAAAACACTATATATGTGAAGTATAAATTAATTATAGTTTTAAGTATAGCTTAGATATGTCAAGCGTTGTTAGCCGAGAGGTCATCGCAGCTGCCTTGCAAGCAAGTAGTTGATTACAGACGGTTGTGGGTTCGCCTCCCGGCCGATGCTACGACATATGAGAAAAAAAAAAGAGTATAACTTAGATGTAATTATTTCCAAACATTATTCACCTATTTGTATATATATATATCTGATGTCTTTTTTATTTTTAAAAAGTTATTATATTTTCATGTTAATTAACACGATATACAAAGATTAAATAATAGTCATCATCATCATCATTTGACCCTTTATCAATCCACATCAGTATGCAGGGACAACCAAAAGTAATTCAGTTTTTTTAATCCATGAATTTTCCTTTTCTTATCATTCTAACAAATGTTTTTATTTTAACAATCCAAATCATATTTTTTTTTTTTTTAATATTTCAATTTATAGGGATTCAGTTCAAGGTTTTGCCTGCCCATCTGTCATCATGTCCAGTCCAACTTTATTTTAACCTCTTAATTCTTTCAATGAGGAGACTGGTGACACTCATTTTTTCAACCATGGATTTGGTTTGTAAGCCTTCTTTCTTTTGTTCATCAAATATCTCTTTTGCTTTATAGTGTAATCTTAAGTCTCTGTTTTTTTTCTATTAATTATCCATGTTGTAGATTCATATATATTAAAAACTTTTTATGCCCATAAGTATAGACTTAAAATATAAAATTATTTCTAACAAAAGAATTCCACCCAAGTTTTCTATGAAAAATTTTGCTTATTATACTTTCATCTGGATTAATAATCTGGTCAAAATATTTATATTTGTTTATTTTTTTCTAATTTATTATTTTTATCCTTTCTGTTTTTTTGCAAAACCAGTGAATGTTACTTTAGTTTTCATAGTGTTTGTCTTTAGTCATCTTTCTTTGCTTAAAATGATAGTGAGTGTTTGTAACATTCCCACAATTTTTTGCACATTATTTACAAACCTTAATTTATTATCTACCAAATCTAATAACTTATGGAATCTCCAATTGTTTTTATTGTTTTGGTTTTTCATTTTAAATTATCTCTTTCTTATTTTAATATCTTCTGCAATATCCTCTAGTGAGAGTTTGAATTATAGTTAACATTTTATTTTAGTATTAAAATCATTATTTTATGTATGAATCAATGAATTGTTCTGGATTTATTAGAAATATAAGTTATAAACAAAAATATCTCTCATTCTCCCAAACATTATCTTTAAACTTTGCAAATGTAGAAAAAACATATATATGTAATAAAAACAAGTTTTTTTCTTATTGGATGATTATTGCAATGCTGGTAGAAAAAATAAATTAATGAAATTATGGTTAATAAAACTTCATCTCTACAATCAGAAATAATTATTGTTATTTCTTTTGCTGATGTGATGTGATGCACTGTGACTTTTCCTTAAATGGAGTGAAAAATTTCTTAGCAATTATGCCTAGAGAAACCTGTTAGCCACTTTACCTTCCATTCCCCACTCTAAGTTTTTCATATTCTGCTCCATCTCATTTTCACAACATAATCTTTGTCAAGTCTATGACCTTT
Organism: Epiperipatus broadwayi; assembly: GCA_028023455.1. Taxonomy (NCBI): domain Eukaryota; kingdom Metazoa; phylum Onychophora; class Udeonychophora; order Euonychophora; family Peripatidae; genus Epiperipatus; species Epiperipatus broadwayi. The sequence goes on from JAQFVV010012656.1 coordinate 401,090, forward strand.
ATATCTAAATCCCCCTTATCTTTTCCCAAACCCAGCATAAAAACCAATAATCCACCTTCAGTATAATCACTTTTTTCATATTTATTCTTCCATAACTTCATTATTTGTACCCTTTATATTTTCAAGAATTTACATTCAATTAACAAATGCCTAATATTTTCTATGCCTTCCTTACACAATTTGCAGACTAAATCACCCATATTTTTCCATTTATATATATATATTATCTTGTTGCTAAAGATCCCATTCTTTATGCATTCTGGCATAATCTATTGTTCCACCTAGTGAGAATTTTTTGAAAATGCTCAACCTTTCTGTTTTTATCAAATCTTTATATTAAAATTCAATAAATTGGACTTGATTTTGTCTTAATTTTACTTTATAAGTGAATAATATTCGAAAATATCATGTTTGACTATTTTAAATATTTAAAAGTTTTCCTGTAAATATAACAATGTACCATAAATGCCATCACAAATATTTAAGAAGATACTAAAACTAAAAATGAAGAAATTATTTTAACTTTTTTTTTTTTTTTATAATATCTTTATCAAATTCTGCTTTAAAATCTGATATTTTCTTATAAAAATTATAATATTTTAAAAGATTTTAATATAAAGTCATTTTAATAGATAATGACATAAGAGACAATGTCAGTTTTTTTTTTTACAATGGTCAAGTTTACTAACTTCTATTTCTAAAAATAAAATATAAGTAAATAAATTGAAAGTTTACCTGCATATTTTTTTATAATGAACAACCAATTATTGTGCAAAAAGGATCAAAAATGAACAACCAATTAGTGTGCAAAAATTATCAAAATAACAAGTAAAAAATATTTTAAATTATACTCCAAAATGTTTGTGTGAAAACTACACCTGAAGAATGTGAATATCCTCTGGGTGTTTGCTTTGTTAAACAAACAAAAAGTCATCTTTTGATGGTAGCCACAGTGAATAAGATGCTGATCACTTCAGATTTTATTTTCAACTAAAACATCAATAAAAGCATTATGTTAAAATTGATTTTATAAAAAACCATGGGTCATTATCCATTATGATAATATTAGTACTGCAATCTGAAATTAGAGGGCAACACTGATTTTCTGAGAAAACTTTTAATGATTTTCAGAAAAAGTGAGGGTTTAGGAAGTTAAGTCACATTCTAAAATTTAAAACTGCATTTGTAATTATTAAAATATTAGAAAAGTTCTTTAATATGGTATTTGACAAAGGATTACTAATTGTAATATTTTTTAATATTACTATGAATGTCTGAACTTTGTATTTATTAAAATAAAACATATTCAAATAAAATTTAATATAATCATGAAGTTATTTTTTTAATAAATTCTATAGAAATATTTTTAAAAAACAATAATAAATATTTTAAAGATATTACCAAAAATAATCAATTTTATCAATCATTGGTAATAACAATGGAATTTAAAATAGTCTTACAAGTATTCTCTTAAAGAATCTATCAATTATAACATTGTTGGCTTATTTACAGTACTTTTTTTATAGAATACTGACATCTTCAGATTTTTTAAATAACTAATAAATCAATATTTACTTTCTTTTCAATTTTTATCATTGAATGAATACATACACCACAAAATAGCATTAGAAAACCACAATAGATTGAAAAAGTCAAAAGCAATGACAACATTACCAAATATTCCATAATATCATTCAACTGAAAGTCAATATATTTTCATAAATCAGTTTTGGAGAAATGGAAGTACTCAATTCTTACTAATGACAATATTCTTGATATTTATAACATAAATGGTGTTAAATTTTAAAAGAATCCAGAGAAATTTTTTTACAGAAAAACTATAGAAATGATGCAGTATTTAAAATATTTTATTGTAAAAATACATTATTTTAAAACTGTTTTAAGCTTATACAATTCACACTGATTGTCGTGCTATTTGGGGATATGACATTAAATTGTTAAACTTATTATGGATACAGAACAATGATTTATTGTAAGATTGCATTTTAATGTTAATTAATCAATAATTTAGTTTTAGCTTTGGTTCCTAGATGGCAGTTCTACTCAAAAGATAAATAAGCTTTAAAATGCATTATTCTTTGCACAATTTTGAGATTTTTTATTATTATTATTGTAAAAACAAAAGTTAAGTTTTACTTATTCGCAAAACTAATTTTTATTTTAAATATATTTACATTTTGAGTGATATTTTTAATAATAAATATAAAATATCTTTTAGTTGTATAGCTACCAATATTTTTGAAGTATTAAAATCCATCATGTAACTTCAAGAATTTAGTGAGCTATATCTCAGAAAATGTAACAAACTAAACTATACACATAACCTTATTAGAGATAAGCTTTATTTTGTAAAATGAGTAAAATCTTCCTACTGCACTTTCAACTACTTAATCAGACTAGTCATGATCATGGCATTGAATGGAAAAAGAAAATGTGGCATTTATTAAAGAAATAAAACTCAACAGAGAATTTTATATTTGAATGGCAAATAAGTTATTTATATTGGACATTTTTTCGAAAAGTCACAGGAATCTTTTTTGTTAATAGCATGTTTATCTCTGGCCATGCTCCAAGTCTCTTTACTATCTGCTTAGCTTTATTATATTCAGAGCACATGGCCAACATTGGAATTGTGCTCTTAGAGGATTGATTTGGCATCAGTTTGAGCTTTGACATGGTTACATAAATGTTGGAGTTGTTCAACTTGGGTGGATAGGTTGACTAGGATTCTCCATAATATAAGGACAGCAGTTAGTATAGCTGTATGCAATTTTCTATAGTATTAAGACTTTTGGTCTAAGGAAAGAGCATCTTTGGAGTTGTTAATTAGCCAATTAAGTTTGGGAAAGGTGCTATGGATGATTTGATGAGTTAGATGTCACAAATTTCTTTTATAGCCATGATTATAACTAGCATGATTAAGTAGTCAAAAGGCATGAGACATATTCTGCTAATTTTACAAAATAAAGCTTATCTCTAATATGATTATGTATATATCTTAGTTTGTATTCTGAAATAACAAACTGTATATAATGTTAATAAACGTTTTTCTCTTAATTCACTTTTAATATTTTTAAATATTTTCATTATTTTTATTAATAATAAAAAAGTTTAACATTAATTATTCTAAAAAATAATATAATTTTGTTTCAAACTCTATTCAAACTCAAACTACATTTGTGGAAAAAAAGGTATATATTTTACATCTTGATTTAATTACATTCAATACTCTAAACAAGAAATAAATTTAGACCTATACTATTTTTTATTTTGACCTGGTTTAAGTTATCTTAAGTTCAACTTCTCCAACTTTTATTTAAAAGATCTAGTTAGAATTTCAGTCATATTTGCTCTCTTTGTTTTGGATCATAATTTTATCTATTCATAAAAAAATATTGAACAAATCTTTTCTTAGTTGAATTTCATTTTTAAGATGCAAAGAAATTTTAGTCAATACATTGTAAAAGAATGGAAATAAATTTTAAAATTCAAAATTAAACTTATTTTTAAAATTTTACAAAAAATTATTCACTAGTGTTTATAAAAGCAATTTTTGCTAGCCAGCAAAAACAGTTTCTACTTAATCATAATTATATTTTTATGATTTCTCTTTTTAAAAATAAATATTTTTTTCAAATGTGTTGCATAAAAAGCTTAAATATGTAAATAAATAACTGAAAATTATATATTTTTTTGAAAATACTAAAACAATATAGCAAACTCTGAAATTTCCAGATCAAACAGTCTTCCAATCAGTGCTACTGTCAACTTCTTTATATTATGATACAACCAATCAGGGCACTTGCTTTGAGGTTCAAATTTGCATAATATTTCTATTAGGTCTATGACATTGACATTTTCAGAGTTTTTAAATACTAATTTTAGTTCTTGTTTTTAAGGGGGAAAAGTAAACTAACATTATAGATAACTGAAAAATAGTAAAGAAAAGACAAGGCAATAGCAATATCAGAATAATGCACCCAAATTAGAAACATTGTAGCTAATCCAACCCCAGAAGTAAACAAAAGGAAGTATTATTTCTTTATTGATTTTTAGCTGGAAAATGTGATAAAGTAATTGTTGTTTCAGTTCAGATGGGTAAAAAAAGAATTTAACTTTCTATTCTTTTTATGTTTAAAATAATATATTTTTAAAAATAACTTTATTGATTATAAAATTGTTAATGGAAGTAACAAAAATCAAAAATATATGTATTATATTATTTTGTTAATAAAATAATAAAAATATTTTTTAAAAAAAGTTACTAATGTGAGGAAAATAGCATACAGGACCATCATTTATCAGTGATAAATGTGATGAAGGATGGTTCAAAAAGTATTGGAGTTATAAAAATAAATCTATTTTAATAGTATATAAATACAATTTGTATACCTTACTTCAAAGACTTTGTTAATTACATTTTTTATTATATTGTTTATATATTTATTTATTTTATTTTGTCATTATATCATAGTTCTGAGGAAGGCTGTAGGATTGTTGAAACATCAGATTGTGTATGTATATGTACAAAAATTTTTTTTTTCTAAAAAGTATAAAGTAAGTAAAGTAATATATTAAAAATAATAATTCAATAAAAATTATTTAATCAGACAACTTTTATAATATATTTAAATTCACGAACCCAGATTTTGCCCCTATATTGGAGCCTTGTCAACATGTAAAACACTTAGTTACATTATAATTCTTTCTTTTCCACAGCAACTCTACCTACTGGCTTCATTTTACATTACAATATAAAAGATAAAACAAATCTTTTATTTCCTATTCATCACATACATAAACAATTATACATAATATTTATCTAAATCATATATTTACATTATACAATCATACATTTATACCTTAATATCATTCTAATAACATGAAAGCTAAAACCTTCAACAGATATGCCTTAAACATGCTTATGTGACAGCCAATAAGATGGAATAATGACATCACATGGACCTCTCAATTTTCAAACACAAGTCAGAATTGAGAGGTCCATGTGATGTCATTATTTCATCTTATTGGCTGTCACATAAGCATATTTAAGGCATATCTGTTGAAGGTTTTAGCTTTCATGTTATTACAATATTATCTGTTTACACTTAATAAATTTGATATACTTAATATCATTCATAAATTTCCCAATCTTTCTTTCCTTACACACCTATATAACCATATTTAATATTTTAAACCCAACATAATTAGAATATAATCATATATATATATATATATATATATATGATTATATTCTAATTAGTAAATATATATATATATATATATATATATATATATATATATATATAATTTACTTATAATTATACCAAACTTAAATTAAATCTTCCAGCTATCTAACAACACCTATTTTCCAGCCAACTTTACAGGACCTTTAACCATATTCATACATTTTTCAAAATTCTCCTGTATATACAAAGTTTCATAACATACCCTCTCACTATACTTTTTTACATACTTAATTGCCTGAATGTTTTTTTACAACTCATTCTATGCCCAGTATTCAAAAAATGTACATAAATTCCTGATCTCATATCCTTCCTCCTAATAGCCCTATCATGATCGTTACCTCTTTCTAATGCAGTCTTCTCTGTCTGACCAAACATATCATGCTAAGAAATTCACAAATAATTTTATACACCAACCCTGCCCTATCATTCTCATTATTATTTTCTATATTACATATCCATTTCCCTAATGATCTACTGTTTATAGAAAATAATAATGAGAATGATAGGGCAGGGTTGGTGTATAAAATTATTTGTGAATTTTGTAGCATGATATGTTGGTCAGAGAGAGAAGACTGCATTAGAAAGAGGTAACAAACATGATAGGGCAATTAGGAGGAAGGATATGAGATCATCAGTTTATGTACATTTTTTGAATACTGGGCATAGAATGAGTTGTAAAAAAAAAAACATTCAGGTGATTAAGTATGTAAAGAAGTATAGTGAGCAGGTATGTTATGAAACTTTGTATATACAGGAGAATTTTGAAAAAAGTATAAATATGGTTAAAGGTCCTGCAAAATTGGCTGGAAAATAGGTGTTGTTAGATAGCTGGAAGACTTAATTTAAGTTTGGTATAATTATAAGTAAATTATGTGTATATATTTATATGGATGATTATATTCTAATTATGTTGGGTTTAAAATATTAAATATGGTTATATAGGTATGTAAGGAAAGAAAGAATGGGAAATTTATGAATGATATTAAGGTATAAATGTGTGATTGTATAATGTAAATATATGATTATGATTTAGATAAATATTATGTATAAATATTATGTGTAATTGTTTATAAATGTGATGAATAGGAAATAGAAGATTTGTTTTATCTTTGATAATGTAATATAAAATGAAGCCTGTAGGTGGAGTTGCTATAGAAAAGAAAGAATTGTAATGTAAACTAATTGTATTTACATCTTGATAAGATTCCAATATTATATGGGCAAAATCCGGGTTGGTGAAATTAAATATATTATTATAAAAGTTGTCTGATTAAATAATTTTTATTGAATTATTATTTTTAATATATTACATTGCAAAGACAACATTATGAACAAGTTTTGATTTGATATTTGATCATTTTTTTGTAAGTAAAGTGTACAAATCATATTTATATAAAATATTACAGAAAAATAAAAGAAGTGATAGGTTAGTGTTATTTTTTATGGTACTGATTTCAGTTCAAAAAGTAAATATAAATATTAATTGATGAATAAATGAATTTATTTTTTCACAATCAAATAAATCTATAATATATATTATTTCAAGGAATCAAACTAACATCGTTCTTGCTAGACAAATACTTATTCTATCCTATCTATTGCAAACCATGGACATTACACCTATAGTATATACTGTCTACATCAAGAAGTATGATGGTTACATCATATTTTTTTATTCGAATTTTTTTCACTCATTTACCACGTGTTGTTTACTAAAATAGTGGAGTAGTAGGCATAGCAGATAAATGTTCCTGCTTCAATTTTTAATCAAGTAAAACAGTGTGGGGGGGGTATTTATGTTTAGTCACTTAAATGGAATGTTGTGTTCAACTGGTATTACTGATGTTTACATTTTACATAACCTCTAGAGCAGAGGTTGGCAACCTATGGCTCTTGAAGTAAATGTGGCTCTTTATCTTAATCTCATAGCTCTTTTTATCATGACAAACATAAACACAGTTTTTAATTTCTTGTTGTAATTTGTAACTAAATATTTTTGATGATTCTATGAGAGGAAAAATGTGCTTTATAATCTTGTTTTTTGATGCAACCTTATTATAGAATAGTATTTATTATATATGATAAATATGTAAATATTAAAAATTTACGAATAAATCAAACTATCAGAGTAATATTTTGTTTTTTATTCATTTATTTTTAAATGGTTTGTGCATTCCATCATCAGCTTTTCAATGGGATTGATGATTGAAGAGTTGGAGATTGAAGAAGATTAAAGTCTGTCCATTAAAATTTGAAGATTTTCTATCTTAATATAAACTGAACACTGATTATATATGCGTGAGTGGGAGATGATGATCTGTATCAACTGATGAGTGCTGCTTCAGCACAAAATGCATATATTGGGGATCATTCATCTTATGCATATGTGCGTGGTCATGTGTATTGGTCATATAAGATGGAGATAATACCTGAAGAAAGTTTAAAAGTCTGAGTTCAAATCCTCTTTAATTACATCTTAAAGTTCAGTCTTTACAATATATTAACATTAATTTATTATTAAGAGAATTTTTGTTTTCGTTAGGATATATACAGATTGTATTATATTCTATTACTAAAATACATGTTCAAATATATCCGCAGCCGTTCAGAAATTTATATAAACTATTTTTCACCTCTTTCCTTGTGATTCTTTAATGGTGGGATGGAAAGTCATGATGTGATGCCTCTTTCCTTGTGGTTTTTAATTCAGGGGGAGGGGAAAAACAAAATGACTCTACCTATTAAAAAGTTTGCCGAACCCTGTTTGAGAGCAACTAACTTTATTGTTATTTTACTAACATATTTCTCATATAACTTATCTATTTTTTTTTTTAGAAATAAATGTTTATCTAAAAATTATCGAGTAACTAAAAACAAATCCATGCAAAAGACTTTTTTTTTATTTTTCTTTTGTATGTACACATTATTAATTAAATTAATATTGATAATCAATACAATTTTTGATATCATTTATTTCTATATCTAGTGAATTATTTTTTTATTACTATAGAAATTAACTTTCATCTTTGGTGTTTCTAGAGATGCATTCTAATAATAAGTTCAATAGTTTTTTTTTTCCCTTTCTAAATCACAGTAGATCTCACTTTTGGAACACCCTTCAAGCATATATAAACGGTTTGATTTATAAGAATATGATGATTTACTTAACCAAAGTCGTTTTTTTTAAAAAAATCCACTGGTATTGCAAAAAAATATTCATAGCTAATTCTGCACAAACCATGGTCTGGAGATAAGAGTGTTCTGGATAGAGATTTTAAATATTTCTCATAACCGCACTTACGAGCTTGTTTGAGCTATTGGTACGCTCTCTATGTGCATTTTTGTAACTACAAGCTCATTAAAAGTAATGTCACGTTATATATGACTTGCTTTTTTAATTATTATAATTTTACCTTTAAGGCTTTGGCTATGCTAAGGCTATTAGAATATGGTAGATCTGAATTTATTTCAGTCCCATACAGCTATTTAAGTTAGATAGCTGGATTTAAAGACATTTTCATGTCCGAAAAATTCAGAGTTTCTTCTTAAATATACGTTTGAAATAAGTGCTGGTTTTTTGAGTTGTTATTTTAGGTTTAGTATCCGAATATTCTAGCTCGCCACTGACGTGGGCCATAAGCTCGAAACCATGGTCTGGTGATAAGAGTGTTCTGGATAGAGATTTTAAATATTTCTCATAACCGCACAATGTCACGTTACATATGAGTTGTTTTTTTAATTATTATAATTATTATAGCTAATTCTGTTTTGCACAAATACTTGTTAGAAAAATACATGAGAACATGACATGATGGCGTGCATTATATATATAATAATAATCCCAGTGCATAACGCTATACTGAAATAAATATACAAATATTAAGCATTAAATCACCCCACGTGGTTAAGAAATCCAGTACTTCCCTCCGTGAACTAATATATAAAATACATTAGAGTTCGTATTTCAAAATAGCCAGTACTGTCCTCTGTGAACTAATATGGCTACTTTGAAATACGAACTCTAATGTATTTTATATATTAGTTCACAGAGGGAAGTACTGGATTTCTTAACCATGTAGGGTGATTTAATGCTTAATATTTAAATATATATATATATATATTGTTGGAAAGATAAATAATCTTGGTACGACTTATTTTTCAAGCAGAAAAGTTATCCAAAAAAATTCTTCAAATCTTCTAGAATATAAGTTCTTAATAGGTAATGTTCAAGATTATGAATAGTAGTGAATATTTAATTTTTTTTTTTTAAGTGTCATAGCATCGGCAGGGATGCGAACCCGCAACCCGGGCAACTGCCTGCAAGTGCAAGGCAGTCGCGCTGACCTCTCGACCATTTAATTTTTATTCCAATGATAAAATTAGCGGTTTAAGGGTTAAAAATGAATATGGATTGATATTGATTTTTAGGCATATTAACATATATAAATACACCTGGGTCTAGTTTTATGCAGATTATTTTAATGCGATTTATATTTCTTCTTAATATCTTTCATATTTCATTATATTTATTAGATATCAAGAAATTTAAATAATATAATGTTATATTAGCAGCTAACATGAATATGGTCTGAAGCTGTATTTAGAAGTTAGCTTCTATGTAAATAACCTATTTATACTAATGAGTAAATAATAATAATAATAATAGATTTATACTTACATAGAAAAATATCGCAATAAATATTTAAAAAATTTAAACATTTAACTACTTCAGCTTCAAGCCGCCATATTGAATTTTTTAAAATACTGGCCTGAGACACAATTTTCACAATAACTTCAGTTTTAATTATGTTAGAGCAAAAATAATCACATTGCTAGAAACTAAAAACATTAAGGAAAACAATAAGCATAAAATAAATAGTGATAACTGTAGTGTTTGCAAAAATGGCAGACATTTTTGTGCACTCCAGAAAAACTAGAATTTATTCGCAAGGCTGTTTTTAGATCGTGCTCTGATAGCTGAGGAATTTAATTAGTGCATTGATGTAATGGCGATCGACAATTCCTAGAAATATTTGCTAATTACAAATGTTTCTAGATAAGAGACGTCACCTTATTGGTCAGTGCATTGATTGATCGTTGCAGTTGTCAGAGAGTGATAAGAAGAAAGCAGTGTAATATAGAAAGTGGTAGAGAGCAGTCAAGCAGTAGTTGAGTAGCAGTATTGAAGTAGATGTCTGCTTAACACCAGTAGAGATATCTCGCGTCAGTGCTGGTGGTTAATGACCAGCACCCAGTGGAAATGTAATTCACGGGTATAGCTGAAGGAGACCACAGTGGAGATATGGAGAGCATTAGTTGCAGAGTAGAAGCATTCGTTGCAGAACAGAGCATTCATTGCAGAGCAGTGCATTCATTGCAGAGCAGAGCATTAGTTGCAGAGTAGAAGCATTGGTTGCAGAGCAGAGCATTCATTGCAGAGAAGAGCATTAGTTGCAGAGTAAAAGCATTCATTGCAGAGCAGTGCATTCATTGCAGAGCAGAGCATTAGTTGCAGGAATAGACCATTCATTGGAGAACATTAGTGAATGTTATTGGATAGCCGCACAGTATGACTTGCAGATATAACATTGACACAGTTGTAAGTGCGGATTTAACATTGGCGCAGTCGCATTTGGAACCTGGGAGTAGCGAATAAATTGAACTACAAGTTTAGCTGTAGACAGAAAAACTGGATGAAAATGTCAATCCCAATTAGTAATGTTAACAATGGAAGTAAAAGGTTTGGAAATAAAATGCTTGCGCAGTCACCATTGAAGGTTACTGATGAAAAAGTTTCGGCAGCAGAGTTAAATCGAACATTTCTGAGTGAAATAACTGGAAAGTAGCAAGAGAAAAACAGCAACAAGGGTTTTTCTGGAGTGGAGGGAGGAGTGTAGTGTTTGCAAAAATGGCAGACATTTTTGTGCACTCCAGAAAAACTAGATTTTATTCGTAAGGCTGTTTTTAGATCGCACTCTGATAGCTGAGGAATTTAATTAGTGCATTGACGTAATGGCGATTGACAATTCCTAGAAATATTTGCTAATTACAAATGTTTCTAGATAAGAGATGTTACCTTATTGGTCAGTGCATTGCTTGATCATTGCAGTTGTCAGAGAGTGATAAGAAGAAAGCAGTGTAATATAGAGAGCGGTAGAGAGCAGTCAAGCAGTAGTTGAGTAGCAGTATTGAAGTAGACATCTGTTTAACACCAGTAGAGATATCTTGCGTCAGTGCTGGCAGTTAATGACCAGCCAGTGCCCAGTGTCAGGGTATAGCGGAAGGAGACCACAGCAGAGATATGGAGAGCATTAGTTGCAGAGTAGAAGCACTTGTTGCAGAGCAGAGCATTCATTGCAGAGCAGTGCATTTGTTGCAGAGCAGTGCATTTTTTGTAGAGCAGAGCATTAGTTGCAGAGTAGAAGCATTCATTGCAGAGCAGAGCATTAGTTGCAGAGTAGAGCATTCATTGCAGAGCAGAGCATTAGTTGCAGAGTAGAAGCATTCGTTGCAGAGCAGTGCATTCGTTGCAGAGCAGAGCATTAGTTGCAGGAATAGACAATTTATTGGAGAACATTAGTGAACATTATTGGATAGCCACACAGTATGACTTGCAGATATAACATTGGCACAGTTGTAAGTGTGGATATAACAATAACTATATAAAAAATAAGGAAAAAAAGAAATTTTCACATCTGAAATAATTATTATTTTATTGTTTGTTCATAATTTGGAAATTAACATTAACTGAAATTGAAAATACATCTTCAGTGATAATTTCTTTATATTCCTCACAAAATTATCTTTCTAAACATGTATAACATGTCTTACCTGAGTTAATCCACAGCTTCACAATCTCCAAAAGAACTCGGATATGACTTCTTCATTTTTATCTTGTACCCTAAATGTTCTAAATGTCAAAGGTGTCTATAAAGAAAAAGATTCATCCTAATAAAAGATACAAAAGAAATCATCATAGCAATTGGCTTCTTGTCTATCTAAAACTAGAAATTGTAGGCTACTGTCTATATCCCTGATAAAATGAGTTTCATCTCTTCATTTTATATTTTTTTGTGTACATCAGTGATGTTTATATTCTTTATGCACACAATGATGTTTATATTCTTTATGCACAGAAGTGATGCTATCTTATTATATTTATTGTATCACATAGATATAATTTATTTGCATATAGTGTATTTGTTAGCCATAGACTTGAAAATAATGTTATGAAACATATAGCAAAACCAAAGCATGAACAACAGTAAACAAAAACATAAACAAGAATCAGAATTTGATTATATGTTTGTATATGCAATGTCTATCTGTATACATTTGTTTATTAGTGTTATAACACATTACTTGTAAACCATATTATATAAACATAATTAATGATTTTCATAATAAATTAGTATACTTTTTGAAAAACATTATTTTTATAATAGTGTAGGTAGAACGTTAAAAAATTACTATAGATATGAATTCTATATGAGCATAAATATATAACTACAATCTAATACACACTAATTTTTTGATAGATATGAATTCTATATGAGCATAAATAATATATAACTAACACACACTAATTACAAACTAAAATTAATAAAAAATATAATTTTATCAAAAAAAAAAAAAAAAATTTAAAAATGTTACTTACGGCATTACGTTGAAACTGTATTGTAGGCCTTGTTTGTGAATAACACCGGATAAATTTTCACTTGCAGCCTGTAAATCATTTTTTGTCTTTTATCAATTCGTGATAAGTACAAAAATTATCAAAAAAACAAAAAAATTAAATACTGTGGTCGATTAAAAGTGTTGCTAAAAATCCAAATTTCAGCCAATTTTTTTGAGGTAAACATCTTTTGAAAGCTAAAATATTGAGCTATAAAAGGATGTTATGTTGATTGATGTCATAGTTATACTTTTTATGTTAGTAAAGAAAGAAAATGACACATCATCAAATGAGCACACGAAGTATGCACTTAATGCTAACAACACCGAAAAAGTTAAAACGTATTATGTTATATATAACAGAAATAAATAATCTTTTAGATTTTTAAAATAAAAAATGAAGATTTTATAAACTGAAAATAATCTTTCTAATGATAATGTTTTGATTGCGACCTAATTTTTTTAATATAGAAACAGAAAACCATTAACACAGCACAAGACTGAAAATGGCGCTAGTTGTACATCACATCACAAATAAAAATAAAGTGGCTTAACAGGTTTCTCTGTGCATAATTGCTGAGAGATTCATGACTTCATTTAATGAGAAGCCACAATACATCACATCACATCAAATCTGATTTCTTACCAGTTTACAAATGAATGCTAGAGGTAATGATTAAAATATGTATGAAAAATGTAAAATTAGATACTGTAGTAATAAAAAAAAGTAAAAAAAGTTTGTCTTGTATTAGTATTTTTAAATATTTGAAATTTTTTGATTAGTCATACTTTATTTGCTTATTTTTTTAATGCAAACTTTAAAGTAATTTTTCTTTGTTGCTTTGCTTTTATGCAAATTCTGAATATTACAGCACCTATCCCCATTTTTCAAGATAAATTAAGTCTTTTTTTGTGCAATTTTTTTTAATGCGGGTTTTCTGTGGAACCTATCTACGGCATAAAATGAGACCCAGGTGTAAACAAACAGTTGTTTAATGGGCTAATATTTACAATTTTTGTTTTCCTTTTACTAATATCATAGACCAACTGAATTACATAGATGTTGAGCATTTGGCAAAAGAGAAATTTAATGTACACAGTTTAATAGAAAATTTTACTACTACTACTACTACTACCACTATCACTACTACTACTACTACTACTACCACTACTACTACTACTATTACTACTACTACTACTACTAATGCTACTGCTACTACTACTACTACTACTAATAATAATAATAATAATAACAACAACAACAACAACAATAATAATAATAATAATAATAATAATAATAGTAGTAGTAGTAGTAGTAGTAATAATAATAATAATAATAATAATAATAATAATAATAATAATAATAATAATAATAATAATAATAATAATAATAATAATAATAATAATAATAATAATAATAATAATAATAATAATAATAATAATAATAATAATAATAATAATAATAATAATAATAATAATAATAATAATAATAATAATAATAATAATAATAATAATAATAATAATAATAATAATAATAATAATAATAAAAAAAAAAAAAGACAAAAAAGTTATGAGAATTAGGCTACTATATAAAAATTTCCCCATCATTTTGGGTCATGTGCTAGCTACTGACCAATAATAATATTCATAGTATTGAAATATTTAGGCATAAAAATTACATTAAAGAATACAATTCATGAAGATAGATAGATATTTCTTTTTATAGTTTCTCAATAGATTAAAACAACTTTAAAGAAATACAACTTACTTAGATAAGGTTTGAAATAGGGTGGATACAAATAATTTGTGGGAAAATCTTTAAAAAATGAGAATAGATTTGGAGTTGTTAAATAAGATTAAAGATCTTTTCTAAGATAATTTTTATAAAAAAACATATTAGTGAGATATAGTTCAATATAAAACGGTTTAAAATAGGTATGTCCATTATCAAACTTTAAGAATTGTATGATATCAATCAAAATATATAATGAGGCAGCTATAATTTTGACAGACAATATGACTACTGCATAGAGATGATAAATTAATCATAACAAAATTCTTAATTCTCCAACTCCTGTAATATGAGAAAGCAAAATCAGCTATCCACTTTAGTGACATCTAGTGTAAACTTGAATAATTAATGACTATCTGCCATATTTACTCCCCCCACCCACACAAACAAAAGTTTTTCTCTTTTATCAACAACCACCTTCAAGATTTCCTATTAACTGACAAACTAAAACCTGAAAATCAAATAAGCCTATTATTTTGAACAGTTCTATAATCTGATTTCATTTCAGTAATTATATATTATATTAGCTTCAATTTTTCTTTAATTTTAGGTCTTTATTTCTTAGCTAGGAATATCACTTCAGGTAATAACATGATAAGAGTTGCTCCCATTCTAGCAACCTCTACTATAATATAACTTACAATCACTGATTACACAAGTTTTTTTTAAGGATGACTGATAACCTTTGGCTGAAATATTAATTGTAGTTTATAATAAGGTTCTTATTTTAAAAAGAAAAATGCATACAGTAGTTTCTTCTGTATAATTGAATTTAATAATTATTTGTAAATAGAAAAAAACAATACTGAGGTTTTATATATAATGACCATTTCTAGAAGTGTATATATACATACATACACACATTCATGATATTAAGAATAGCTCAATGTATATATAATGAAAGAAAATAAATAAATAATACTTTATGTTTAGCAAAGATCAAGAACATGAATATAAGCGTATCCTTGCTAATAATAGTGAAAATTCAGAATAAACTTAATATATTATCCAAATGAAAATATGACATTAATAATTATTAAACAAATTATCAATTAACCATGGTTGTAGGCATAATATAACTTTTAATAATTTTACTTTAATTTTTCCCTCAGGTTTGTGTATCGGTAATGAATTTTCTGGCATAATCAAAGAGTAAAGTTATTTCTGTTTATATGGATATAATCTCTTTATTTTTATTCTTTATCAAATTAAATATCCATTAATATATCTAATAAAACATATTAAAATGGTATTTTTGTCTAACATCCTGTTTCATCTATTATGTTCCATAGTAGTATTTATCCTCAGTTTAAACCCCTCCATGGCTGTGTATATTAATGTATATTTACATTTATGTACATAGATTTATATATATATTTGTGTACCTCTAGGTACATTAGTGTCTGTATACATATTGTTATATAATGTGTATACTTAGTTATAAATTGTGTAATAAATTAAAGGTAAGTTGTGTAAACATTGTTGTATGTGTGCACCTACATATATATGCGAACAAAGCTGCAACACAATAGATTTTATAAGCATTGCAATGCAATTAAATTATTTTATCTTTATTTTGTTATGAATTTAATGTATAAATATGGTTATTTAGCTTATGATTTGCATATAAATTTCCAATTCTAGAGGTGACAAGATTACATATATAACAATGTTTATACCATTTAAATCTGTTTTAAAAGATTGCCTGTTTCTTGAAAAATATCATGCCAAATGCACCTGGTTTAATTTGTGTGGGAACCAAAAACAGATTTTAAAATAATTCTCAAATAAATTTAAAGACAAAAAAATTATTTTACTATTCATTTAGATTTTAATTTTGTCTTTTCTAAAAATTAATAAAACTATGCTAAAACATTAAAAACTTAAAATTATAAAAAACTTCATGGCTTTTTCAGGGGGGAGCCAGGGAGTTATTACAAAAACTCCAAAATTTGGCACTAAGGACATTCTAAATTTATATGAAGAAGTTGCTGCTGGGAGCTACACCCATTGAAACTTTGAAAATTAGTGGCTAAGGAAGGCCAACAACTTTGCCATCTTCCTTTGGAAACCTGGTCAACAGATATGGGGGAGTTCGAGACCGACAGCCTGCCTAGAGACAGTGCCACAACAATGTTGGACAGCTCAGTCCAAAAAAAAGGATATTATTGATAACATTTCTTCCCACAGAGTTCTTTAAAACTAAATCCAAATTAAATCACTCTAAAAGTTTGTAAAGCTAATTATCTTTATTGAACATATAAATTAAACTAATCTATGTAATATAAATTTAATGTAACATTCAAATCACTAATAATAACTGTAACAATCTTGCATACTAAATGAATAATTATAAATTAATAATTCTCCTAAGCATAATAAGTGTACCCTGTTATTATAACTATACTTTTCTAATCTGTGGTCATGCCTATTTTTTATTTTCTATTATTTGTTTGTTTCTTTGATATTTATGATATGCCATAATTCAGAACAGAGATTAATAATATTAGTAATTCAGAGAGATGATTAGAAGCTCTCTTGTAATTGATTTATGCTGCTTTTTGGCAAATATAAATCTCCAGTTTGAAACATATATATATATATATGTGTGTGTGTGTGTGTGTGTGTGTGTGTGTGTGTGTGCTTAGTTAAACTACTATGTTTTAGCTTATCATAAGGTTTGCATGTTAATGAATTATGTTTAGTTAAATAATTGCAAGAATGATATTACAAAAGCATATTATAAATAATTACTTAAGCCCAAAATATGCTTTACTCTTCCTTAGTTTGTTATATAAACTATTCAGATTTAGTTCTTAAACTAGATTCCTTTAATCAAACCCTTATTAGCACATTTTATGTATGTTAATTAGCAAACTGGAGTAAAGTAGTTTCGCAGACAGAAATTATATATATTTTCCACATACATTTATTTAGTTATTAAAAATACATATTAGTATTAGTAATAAGTGTTGTGAATGTATCTTATGAAGCACATTGAGTGCATAACATCTTGCTATATCTCTGATGGGTCCACATTTAAGGCCGCTCCTGTCCATTCCTTTTGGTTTAGAGCACCAAGCATGTTACTGGATTTAAAGCCAGAAGACGTGAGTTGCCAATCCAAGCCCCTGAACAAATTTTTTTTTATTAATGTAGCAAGCCATTTGGATTTAGGGCAATGAGTACCTAGCACTGAAGCCTGTGAGTAATGATACATTGGCACTGTAATCTTTAATTTAGTCTTAATGCTATAGTTGCAGATGCCACACTACAACTTTCAGTTTGTCCATCCATTACTATTCAGTTCAACTTTGATCTGAACAACAGATCTTGTTTGTATAACAATCTGCATAGGGAACATATTTGTCACTCATTGTGTATAAGTTAGTCAAATGAATTTATAAATTTTGTCAGTTATCATTCCTGTAAGATTTAACTCATAACAAACCTGGAATATATGGCATACCAAATTCGGGCATCATTATAAGCCACAGGTATTAATTTGTAATAACTTTGAAATTAAATGATAAAGTGCATAAAGATGAGACCTTGTATTGAACTCAGCACATCATTATAAAATACCTGTAAACATAAAATCCCAATCCACTTCTATTTTGTATTAATTAACTTATAATTTAATAATTAAAGATATTAAATTTATAATAATGTTTAGTGTGTTATTTGTAATCTATTCATAAATCTTATCCAAATCTATTCTAATTTAGTGTTAATTATTAGTATATGCATTATCTCAGTAAGCCGTGTGTGTGTGTTTATTTAATTAATTGCTAATTTATCATAATTTCCTGAGTCTCATACTTTGCCTTGTGCTATTGCCGGCTCTTGAACTAAAATAGACTGAGTGTAACCTCATAGATGCCATCCATAGGGTAGTAGATCATGGAGCATTGATAAAGAAACTGAGGTGCGATCTGAGACATCAACCCTTCATCTAGATCAGGTTTGGGATACTTTGTCAAAACTCTGGATTTTGTTACGTGAATGTGCAAATATGACTGTTACAATATATATATGAATGTGCAAATATGACTGTTACAATATATATATATATATATATATATATAATTTAATCTATTATAGAATCATAATTAATGTGATCAATCGTAGAAAAGATATTAAGTAAGTATTGCTCTTTTGGTAGAAATAAATTAGTATTTAAAACAATATGACTATATAATTGAAAATAAATTCTTGCGCAAATGAGTTTAATCATTATTCATTTATAAATCTAAAACTTGAACACTTATTAAAAAAGCAATATAAAAACTGCAATTAATATAGTCATGTATGAAATAATGTATGCTGAGATTAACTAGGTAAGATATATGGCAAAAATTCAAGTACTACTGTCATGAAGTTGAGTTGGTCATTTCGCTAAAAAGGATGACAATAGACGGAATTCCAAGAAGATGTAAGGTATAAGAGAGAGTCTACATGTGACATAAATAATTAAAATATGAAATATGCTGAGATAATGTGAGAATAAAGGATGACAGACTTGAGAAATTGGCTTAATGCAGAAACTACGTTCAACAGAGTTCTAATAATGTTTAAAAATGAGTTATTTTCTGAAATATGTATTTTATTTTTATAAGTGTAAAATTATATATATATATATCATATAGATTTTTTATATAAAAAAGTAAAAGATGAATACTAAATTCTATACATTTAAAAAAGTTGTTAGAAATAAGAGTTAAATTATACACACTTGAAATATTAAATTACATATAATTATGACAAAAGTTATTAATCTAAAAGAATTATTAATAACAATAAATTTATTTTATTGTAGATGACGAAAAATACACTTCATGTAAATTTGCACTTTTATATTAAAGGTAAATTATTTCATACGTAAAATTGGCGTTAATTATATAAAATAAGACTTATAAACCAAAAAATTATCTTAATATATGTAAAAGCTACAATGATAATAATAAAAGAAACATGAAAAACAATTATATATTTTAATTTAATACATATATTGAGAATACGTATCACCATCATCATCAACCATTATCAAACCACTGCAGGATGAAGGCCTCTCCAAGTTTAATCCATCTCCAATCTTTAGCTTCTCTTCCCAACACCACCCCTGCATACTTTCTTCTTTCATCGATCCATCTCACATGGGGTCTCTTTCTGGGTCTTTTACAATCCCTTGGAATCCAGTTTAAGATTTCAATTTTCCATCTATTAACATCTCTTCTAGTAATATGTCCAGCCCAACTCCATTTCAGTCTTTCATTTTTTTCAATGAGGTTAGTAACACCTGTTGGTTCTCTTACCCATATATTGAATTTTCAATCTCTTCTTCTTACTCCCAACATACATCTCTCCATAACATCCATAAGTAAGAACTGGTAAAACACATTTATTAATAACCTTCCTTTTCAAACGCATAGGGTATGTATATATGTTTGTAATTAAGAGCTTGTGAACATAATTTTTAAAAAAAATACTGCTATTATCATTTCTTGTTATGAAATTTATTTAGATTACAATCAAGCCTAGAATGTGTTGGGGTAACTGACCCACTGCTAGCCTGTGGTAACCATTCAATTTTTAATCGACAAGGAGAATCCAAGTTTTAACTAAAGGATAAAAAAAAAAAAAATGCAAACCCACACTACCAGAAATTTGATTAGATTAAAAAGTATTGCATTTTTCTTTACTATTCCCATGTATAGAGGCTTATATATTTTTTTTTGTCAGACGGAGATTATTTTTTTATATTACGTTTAACTATCTATGCTTATATTTGCTAACTATCTATCTGTGTAGCCATTCAAATTAGCTGTGTTCTTGTGCAATCTTCATCAGATATAGACCTGTTAGTTGATAAACGCCCCACAACTATATTATTTCAGCCACACTTTTTTTTAAATAAAGTAAAGCTTGCATTTTGTGGCAGAAGTAAATATAGCTATGGATCATTCAAAATATTTTATAGAGATTTCAGCTAATGTTAGTTGTATCTCTTTCTTAATTTTATATATATATATATATATATATATATATATATATATATATATATATATATATATATATATATATATATATATATATATATATATATGGCACTTGGACTTTGTGAAGTTAGAAGAAAAGGTGAAGAAACAGTTGATTTAAAAAGTGGACATGTACTCTACTATAAAGGCACAAATATTGGAAATACAAGCGGAGTAGGAATCATTATAAATAAAAAAATGGAAGAATAACATTGTGGAAATTGATGGTGTATTGGACAGGGTGGCAAGATTAGTTTTACAACTTAATAGCAGATACCAAATGCAGATAATTCAGGTTTATGCCCCAACAAGTTCTCATAGTGATGAAGTAGTAGAAGATTTTTATATGGATGTACAAAAGGCTTTTGATCAGAGTAAACAACATTTTAAAATTGTTATGGGAGACTTCAATGCTAGAATTGGTAAACAAATGAAAGATGAAAACGCTGTAGGTAATTTTGGTTATGGTAATAGAAATGAGAGAGGACATAGACTTGTGGAGTTTGCAGATAAAGAAAAACTTTATATTATGAATTCTTTTTTTGAGAAAAAAGTTAAAAGGAAATGGACATGGAAGCATCCAAATGAAGGTACAGCAGAATTGGATTATATTTTGACTAACAGAAAATACATATTTCAAGATTGTAATGTTCTTAATAAATTTAACACAGGAAGTGATCATTGATTAGTAAGATGTAAGATACATGTTAATGCAAAACTAGAGAGACAAAAATTATTAAGAAAAACAATATTTACAGTTGATATTCCTAATCTTCAGAAACTTTCTAATGAATTTAAATTAGAACTTACAAATCGGTTTCAAGTATTAGTAGATTTTAAACATGATTCAGATTTGAATGAAATTAATAGGAAAATAACTGATACACTTTTAAAAACTGCAACAAAGATAGCTGGTAGAAAAAAGCAGCAATTGACCAATAAAACTTCTACTGAGACTAGAGAATTTATGAAGAAAAGAAGGAATATGAAGATATACCAAAATGATGCATTAAAAAGGATTGAATATCTCGAATTTTGTAAAATGGTGCGGAAAAGAGTTGAAAATGATATAAGAAAGTATAATTGTGAACTAGCAAGGAAAGCTGTAGAAGAGAATAAAAGTCTAAATGAAACAACAGGTTGTCGCCGATGAGCAGATATATCCCACTGGATGACGCTGTTTTCACACTAAAACACATAAAAATGTCGTTTCCGCGGCCGACACCTTCGAACCTGCATTTTCTATAATACAACTTTTTTGTTGTGCTACAGATTGCAGACCGCTATGTCACGTCACAGTACAGCATGTATGTTTTATGCCTCAAATATATTTTGTGAATTCGCACAGTTTATAAAATGATTACCGCTTGGGGAGAGGGTGTGTTTTTTTTAATTTGATGGAAATGTTGTTTTCATTGGATTTTTTTATATTTTAAAGTATTGAAATGTTCAGATTTTGTAAAGTAATAATTAACAGACTTTTTACACCGTAGTGTATTGAAGTTTTAAGTAGTAAATGTTGACGAGATATATGAATAAAGTTATTTGGAATTAGGTAACGAGTCAAGTAACGTACTGTTCGTAACATTCCATGAGACATTTTAAGATTGTACAGTGTGTATATTTTTTAAATAAAAAAAAAAGCATTAACACAAAAATATCCAGTAAGAAAAGTACAATTAATTGTACACTGTTTTTTTAAATGTCATAAAAAGCATATATTATAAACATTATATATATATTTGTCGTTGTTTAAAAAAGTTTTAGTTTCTTTCTTTTCTCCGACTACTGTTATTCTTTGTTGAATATAGTTTACGTTTATTGTTATCATTTATTTTATAGATGTTAGTAAAAAAAAAAATATTTACAAAAATACGATTTTGATATTTTTTATTTTAACCGTAAACCTAACCCTAAAACTAACCCTAAAGCTAACCCTAAAACTAACCCTAAACATAAACATAACAAGTTTTACTTTTAGTTATCATTCTATTTGAAATAAACAACAACAACAAAAAAAAGCCGTAACACCAGTAAAAAAAATCTCCGATAGAAAATGGATTCTTTCTAATAAAAAGAAACTAAAAAAGACGAATCAAATTGTAATTTGTTTTATTTTATTTTACATTTATTATTATCATTTAATTTGTATACGTTAATAAAAAATAATATTTAAAATTAAGTAATATTTAAAAAAGACGATTTTCTTTTTGTTTTTATTTTCACATTACAAAAAACACATTAAAATGATTATAATTAATGGCCCATGAATGATCATATTTTATAATTTTAGCGTGAAAAGTGCACCATCGAATGGGATTTAGCAGCTATTCTACGAGAACCAAACAACATTTTGGTATTGGTAGAAAACTTGTATCTGCAATAAGAAAAAAAGATAGAACTATTACTAAAAAAAGAGATGATATCATGAAACATGTAGAGAATGTCTATCAAGAATTATATAGTAATAAAGACCAAGTACCTCCTATACCTATTATATCTTCTGAATTGCCCAGAATTTTAAAATGAAGAAGTGAGACATGCAATTAAATTTATGAAGCAGGGGAAGGCTCCAGGTAATGATGGAATTATAATTGATATATTAAAAGAAGCAGGTGAAGAAATAAAATTTTTTTTAGCAAAGTTATATTCCAAGTGTCTAAATGATAAAGATGTACCAGATGATTGGAAGAATGCAGTATTAATATTAATATTTAAAAAAGGTGATAAAGAAGATGTTAGAAATTACAGACCTATCAGTCTTTTATCAGTTTTATACAAAATTTTTACTAAGATAATTACAACTCGTCTACAGAAAACACTAGACTTCCACCAACCAAGAGAACAAGCTGGATTTAAAAGTGGTTTTAGTACAATAGATCATATCTAGGTATTGAGAGAAGTTATAGAAAGAACAGATGAATATGAGATGCCATTATGCTTAGGATTTGTAGATTATGAAAAGGTATTTGATTCTATAAATATTTCTTCAGTGATTAAAGCATTGGATCAGCAAGGTATAGATGCAGGATATTGTCATATTTTAAAGAATATTTATAAAAATGCAACAGCAACAATTAGATTACATAATGATAGTAGGAAAGTCAGCATTGAGAAGGGTGTAAAACAGGGTGACTCTATATCTCCAAAACTTTTTACAGCAATGCTGCAAGAAGTATTTTGTGGATTAAAATGGGAAGCTAAAAAAGTGAAATTAAATGGAGATTATTTAAGTCATTTAGATTTTGCATATGATGTAGTTGTTTTTGCAAATAATGCTTTAGAGTTACAGAAAATGTTGCAGGAGTTATCAGATGAAAGTAGGACTAAAGATAAAGATAAATGTTAAAAAGACTAAAGTAATGTTTAATAGATTTTCTCAAAATATGAAAATAAAGATTGATTATGATGAATTAGAAGAAGTTAACAGTTACAAATACCTTGGTCAGATTATTAATACAGATGGAAACATAATGGATGAAATTAATCATAGAATTAAACTTGGTTGGAGTGCTTTTGGTAGAAATAACTTGATACTAAAATGAAATTTGCCTATGTGTTTGAAAAGGAAGGTTTTTAATAAATGTGTTTTGCCAGTTCTTACTTATGGATCTGAGACTTGGATACTTATTAGAAGAGTAATATAGAGACTTCAAACCACTCAAAGAAGTATGGAGAGATGCATGTTGGGAGTAACAAGAAGAGATCAAAAACGCAATGTATGGGTAAGAGAACAAACAGGTGTTACTGATCTCCTTGAAAAAATTAAAAGACTGAAGTCGAGTTGGGCTGGACATATTGCTAGAAGAGATGATAATAGATGCACAATTGAAAATTTAAACTGGATTCCAAGAGATTGTAAAAGACCCAGAAAGAGACCACATGTGAGATGGTTAGATGAAATGTGAAAGTGTGCAGGCGTGATGTGGAGAAGAGAAGCTAAAGATCGAAAAAGATGGATTGAACTTGGAGAGACCTTCATCCTGCAGTGGATTGATAATGGTTGGTGATGATGATGATGATGATATTTATTTATAATATAAACTTGTTGTAGGTTGCGTGTCTTTTTCATAAGGGTTATAAAAAGAGATTTAAGTTATTTTTATATATAGTGTATGTTTAGTACTTCACTAATAGTTTAAACACAATATAAAATTGTGATTGATTATGAATTTATTTATGCTTTAAAAATAAACAAATCACAGTTTCAATGCATAATATATATATATATTTTCCATATGTCATGGCATCGGCCGGGAGGCGAAGCCACAATCGTCTGCAAACAACTACTTGCTTGCAAGGCTGCTGCGATGATCTCTCGGCTAACAACGCTTGACAGCATAATATGTAATTAGGGTAACATTCTAGTATAAAAATCAAGTATTCACATTTTTGTCTTATTTAATGACGGATGAGTTATTATCTGATATATACATATAATGAAAAAGACTGCTTAGAAATTTTTATGCTGGCTGATGGCTTACTATAAAATTATAAATTTGATTGATAATATGTATTTTAGATGCAGTATTTAATAACCACATATATATATTAAAATAAATAATATCGTCCATTTCATGGTCAATCATGTGATCTCACATGGCAATAAGCTGGAATAATTGTCATGAGGATAGCAAAAAAAAAAAAAATTAAAGTTTTGTAATAAAATAAAAATATCTTAGTATAAATTATTAAAAGTAATAATAATAGAATAAAAGTTTTATAAGAGATTATGAAAAGTAATATTTTAAAATAAATATAAATAACGCAATAGGTTTTATTATGAGAGATTAAATAAAATAAAATAAAAAACTAAATAATAAATTGCATAAAATAAGTTAGAACAGTTTCGCTAGTTTTTCTTACAGAATTTTAAAAAGTAAAATTACAAAAATGTACTTAAAAGAATGTATGGTTTAATTTTTCATTTTGGTTTCTAAAAAAAAAAAAAGCAGAGAAAAATATGATAATCATTAACCTCAAAATTGTTATTATTATTAGATTGCAGTTTTAAACAATCTACGTCATTTTTTACTAAAGTGAGACTAACTTTAGAGCTTTCAACCTTAAAATTATTGTTTTCTACATCTACTTTCATTTCATTGCCACCACTTTCAACCAGTATCCAGTTTCATATTTATTCTTTCATAACTTCATTATTTGTACACTTTCTGCTTTCAAGCATTTACCTTCAATTAATAGATACCTAATATTTTCTATACCTTCATTACACAATTTGCAGACTAAATCACCCATATTTTTCCATTTACGTGTATATTCTCTTGTTGCTAAAGATTCCATTGGAGCCTCAAACAATAAGCTACTTTCCTTGCTATTATCATAATTAACTCACACTCAATGTTCCGTTTACTTCTATATATATTTAAACTCTTTTTACTCTCCATACTAGTTCTCCATCTCTCGAATTCCCTATTACTTTATTAATGCATCTATTCTTTTATTCCATTACTTACCACTATAACACTCAACAATCCTCCTAACACACTCATATATATCATATATATCAATATCCACAAGTATACTGATATAAATTCTTTATCTAAATCTTTTGCATACCACATTACTTTTCTCATCCATCTTGTTGCCTGCCCTTTACTCATAACCCAATTAAATACTGTTTTGGCTATTCTTTTATTAACCATAAACTGCAACTTACTAAACATTTTTATTTTACTTTTTGCATCTCTCATATAAAAACTTGACCATCCTATTTCTCCTAGAATTGCTTCCTTTGCTGTCCACATATCTGCATCTAATGCTGTCTTCCTACTTCCCTTTGTACCTTTTCTAAGTAGTCTAATACCCCTTTACTAACACATAATGCATCATTGCCATATGTTAACCTGCTATCACAACTCCCTTCCATACAATTTTAGCTACATCATATTTATTATATGAAAACGCTGTTAATTTCTTTATCAATCCCTTTCTCTCCTTTGCTTCATTTATCAATTTTTTCTCCCATTCATCCAAGCAATTTTTCTGATTACTTAAGAGCTCTCCATACAGTAGTGACATCAAGTAAGAGCCTTCATAATCAATGGATGCAGGAAGGTTTGTGCATAAAATCCCTATCTAGTGCCTAAATATCCAATATCTTCAAAATAGTTTCTAATTAATTTCTGTACCCTCCATGATTTTATTTTAAGTTAAATCTAAAAACCCTAATTGTGATTGAAGAAACAATAACTTTTTAGTGCACTGTAAATGAAAGCATTTAATAATAATTAAAAAAATATCCCTATTATTTTTAAACAATGCAAGGTGGCGCAACATGGCTTCTTATTTAGCAGAGTTCCATATCTCTCAGACAATTAACCAAAAAAAAAAAAAAACATGTATTAGCAATCATATTTGTACTTTTTTTTTTAAATCTAGAAACTTACATTTTGTTCCATTTTCATAACATTATCTTTGCTGACTGAGTAACTTTTGTGACAAGAATCACATTTATTAGTTTATCATCGTAGTATAATAACCAATATTTTGTGTAATGGTCAATATTTACTTTTCTTTAACACCACCATTTATATTCTTTCTACTTATAAGTATTAATATTCTATTTAAAATGCTTAATATTTTTTATATCTTCATTATATAATTTACAAATCAAATCGCCAACATTTTTACATTTCTTTTATTGTTATAGAATCTATTTGAGCTTTAAGAAAGTAAAATAATTTTTTATCTAAGATTCTGTTTGTTTATATATATATATAAACATATTTTGCAGGTTCATTCATGTTAAAAAATTAAAATATTGATATACTGACATTTCAACTTGATCACACAAGTCATCCACTGGGTGATAAAAGGTAGAAAGATGGTTGTAGAGGCACTAGAATCACTGATTTGAAAAAAACGTTAAAGTTCCACCAATAGCAAAAATGTTAAATTAAGAATGTTTTTTAAAAAAATCTTTCCAAATAGGAGGAAGTTTGCATGTATCATCTTATTGATACAATCTGGCCTTTTAAGTATCTCAATGGCTTCTCTAATTTTGCACTAGTATAGATTATCACATCTGGAGATGATCCTGGTACTAAAAAATTCAATTTTATGACCTGAATCTATAGTATGGAGTGAGAGTGCTTATGATGATGAGTGTTGTTTAACTGTGTTAGCATGCTCATCTCTCCTCATGCTGATGCCATGATTACTCATACCTATGTAAGAAACTTTGCAACCATCTTTCTACCATTTATCACCCAGTGGATGACTTGTCTGATCAAGTCAAAACATCAGATATCAATATTTAAATTTTTTAACACAGATGAACCTGCAAAATATGTCTTTTATATATGCAACCCATGAAAATCTTCATATCAACATATATATATATATATATGTTTAAACTTTTTTTGCTCTCCAATTTGCTCAAAAGTCTAAATTTCTATCTTTTATTCATCAAAATGTTATCTCAATATTTACTACTGTAGTAATGAATCTTACTATCACTTATGTCTATCTTATGGTGAGAGGTTACATACTACTGTTTTAGCAGCATATATATTTTTTCACATCTTTTTACCACTTACTGTAAGCTCGAGAAACTAATAGATACCATATGATAATTCTTAAGGAATCCCTATATAAAGCAATTCTATCTAGTAACTCAAAGATTAGTTTCAAGCTTATGGCTTTTATAAATGAGAGGCTTTGCATCTTGAAACAATGTTCCTGGATGTTTAGGATCTAAGATATTTCCCTTGTAGTTAAGGTTGAAAGCATTTGTGCTTTTCAGTTTACACTAATTGCTTGATAGTATACCAAAGGCACATTAGGTAGATCCAGTTGTTTTGTTCTAAAGACCAAAACTCCTTATTGAGGAAAGACCTAAGTTTAAATCTAGTCCAGGTATATTCACTAAGACAACACAGGATAGGGATTTATTAAACTCTGTTGCCAGTCATATGTTAGTTATTAACACTTGTAGTAAGTGGTATAAAGATAGTGAAAGTTGAATCTATCCTGCTGACTGAATCTTAGACATTTTGTCATATATAATTATTGGTAACACATATTTAGTTAAGTACAATCTGTTAGTGAAATAACATCATTTTTGATGCTTACGCTTTCTGCAAACTAAAACCTGGAGCTGTAATGGTAAAAAACAATACCGATATAGAAGGATTTGAACTAAGGTTTGGGGGATAGAGATATATTAAAAGGTGATTATTATTATCAGAACTTGTACATAGAATCATTACAAGTAAAATAGGTTATTCACAACAACAAAAAATCAATTCACTTTATTGCTTGATAATTCAAATGAGGATTGAGTTCTCAAAGAAGCAGAAAATAAAATCAATTCAATGATCTTACATTTAAAAGCCCAATACTTTACTACTATCCTAAAATATGCAGGAACTGTATTCCAAATATTATTATACCTTTGCTTGAGCATTTTAAAGTTAAATAATATATCTGAAAATGTAATCAGTAATCTGGAAAAAAAAATTTAATGAAAAAGCCTTAATAATAGTGATAACTTGAAAGCTAAATATCTAATGCCATGTGCCAAAAATAAGTTTGTTTTGAAGTTAATAAAAGATTCAGGGTATATCTGATTGATTTACTCACATTATAAACTGTTAAATGAAAAAATTCCTATTAATCACATAATATTAAATCTAAAGACCTTGAGACTGACCACAATGTTGTTAATTCATATCAGCATCAAACCCCATTTATTTACTTTCCAATTTACATTGTTATCCAATCATATTCTGTTACCTTTTGCTGTATTCGATTTCTTATTCATTCCACACACACACACACATATTACAATAAGTGTGCTAATATATAGAGTAAGTCTGTTGTCCGTGTTTGTTTTTAAATATTTTTTATAATTTAAACTGTATTTTTAAAATATTAAATAATATGGGTTTTTTTTAAAAAAGGAGGTCAAAAAACTAAATTTTATAAATAGAAAAAAAATATTTAAAAATATATTATTTAAACAATTGTATTAAAAAAAGACTTTTTGTATAAGTCAAAGTTATTCTTCAGGGTTTATTCAGGTTAATTTGAATCAAATTTAAATTACACAAACCGCATAAAGATCATAAATTAGATTTTCATCATAATTTGTCTAAAAGCGAGAAACAAAAGGTTCAGTTTTATATAATATAGTTGATTGAAACAATTAAAACTTTGCTTAAATATAATTCTTTTAATTTTTCAGCTTTTATTTTTCTGTTGTTCAGAATTACTAGTTTGACTGTTACTTACCTTTCTGCTTTATTATGGCTTTCTTTACCATCACTCTCCTCCTCCAAAGGCTGTTTAATCTCACTTTTTAATCATTAAACATAATCATCTATTAGGTACTTTCTAATGTACAGTAGATTTAACATATATATTATTAGAAAACTTACGTCTATTTACAACTCTTTTCTCATAACTCTTAATAACAATTCTCACATTTATGGGTAAACATTTTCTTTTACCGAGATTCCTCTTTTTAATGAATAATATATTTCGGTAGTGTAATTTTTACTACACCAGCAAGGTAGAGACTATTTTCTATCCGCTTTTAGTACCTTGTGGAGGGATTTAATCATAAATATATGCCAAAAGACACGTGAAAAAGATGTATATTCATGATTACATCTCTCAACAAGGTGTTAAAAGTGAATAGAAACTAGTCCCTACCCTGTGTTAGATTAGTATAGTGAAACTTACACTACAAAAATATTTATTCTAGGATAATCTCTAGTCTAATAAATGCCTAATAAACAAATCTATTTATAATTCTTTTTCATACATCTAGTTGCAAACGTTGTTTTTACACCTACTTGAAATCATTCATTTTTTTTATCTATTTGTAACACTTTTTCTTATATCTTTGTGTAACTCTCCTTTATATGACCCTTCTTTTTATATCAATTTTAATCCACCTTCTTATATTTATTCTTAATTTTTCTTCATCTAGTTGCAAACGTTGTTTTTATACCTACTTGAAATCATTCATTTTTTTATCTATTTGTAACACTTTCTCTTATATCTGTGTGTAACTCTCCTTTATATGACACTCCTTCTTATATCAATTTTAATCCACCTTCTTATATTTATTCTTAATTCTTTTTCTTACATCTAGTTGTAAACGTTGTTTTTACACCTACTTGAAATCATTCATTTTTTTATCTATTTGTAACAATTTTTCTTATATCTGTGTGTAACTCTCCTTTATATGACCCTTCTTTTTATATCAATTTTAATCCACCTTCTTATATTTATTCTTAATTTTTCTTCATCTAGTTGCAAACGTTGTTTTTATACCTACTTGAAATCATTCATTTTTTTTTATCTATTTGTAACACTTTCTCTTATATCTGTGTGTAACTCTTCTTTATATGACCCTCCTTCTTATATCAATTTTAATCCACCTTCTTATATTTATTCTTAATTCTTTTTCTTACATCTAGTTGCAAACGTTGCTTTTACACCTACTTGAAATCATTCATTTTTTTATCTATTTGTAACACTTTCTCTTATATCTGTGTGTAACTCACCTTTATATGACCTTTATTATATCAATTTTAATCTGCCTTCTTATATTTATTCTTAATTCTTTTTCTTACATCTAGTTGCAAACGTTTTTACACCTACTTAAAATCATTCATTTTTTTTATCTATTTGTAACACTTTCTCTTATATCTGTGTGTAACTCTCCTTTATATGACCCTCCTTCTTATATCAATTTTAATCCACCTTCTTATATTTATTCTTAACCCTTCATCTGGCAACCTTATATCTACTTTCAATCCTTCTTTTTTCATCATTTTGTAATCTTCTAATATCTATTTGTAATATTTCTTTTAGTGATGATTATATGTGTTTATTCTATAATCAAAAATTTCTTTGGGAATGTTTGTGCCAATTATTTATATTTACAAATGGTAGAATATTTTGGATTTTTTTTAAATATCTGTTAAGTAAATTCTTTCTATCAAAAATTATTTTATTTAACATTTGTTTAAAACTTGTTAATTGTTTAAATGTGGGGGACCCAACAATGTTCATATATTATCTTGCTTTTGTTTGTATTATATAAAAATAACTTCTTTATATTGCAGTAAATGTAATCCAAATTGCCTCAAGTGAAATACTTCTAAGTAGAATTCTTGGGATTGAATTTTTTGTCAAGGTAAACTTTGAAATTTTTACCAGGATACAAAGACACTTAGGTTTTATTTTTTTAGGTAAATCACCCAGGGTAAGTAGATATCTAGTTACTCTTAGCTAGAGAGTAAAAAATATTTTTTTAATCTGGAGTGGTTAGATGAGTATCAATCTGACAAATGTAACAATAAGTCACATGATTGTAATATGATGCAGGAACATGACACTTTTCTGCTGTTGGTAGAAAAGATGCTATATTCTGATAAGTTCTATGCCAATAATTACCTTTACTTTTATGTTCAATTATGTGAATAAAATTAGTATTTGTTTAATTAGTCAACAAGTTATTATAAAAAAAAAGGCAAATTTCCAAAAATATGTAGTAAAGTTAATATTTGTAATTGTATACATTATATTACTAAGAAAAAAAGAAAATATTTTAAATTAAACATTATGTGTGAAGTGTATTACTTTATGGTTATAAAACATGGACAATGAGTTAGAAAAATTAGGAATAGATTAGAAGCTTTGAAATATAATCATGGAGAAGGATGGAACATATCAACTGAATGAATCAAATGGCAAATGAAGTTTTGAAAAGAGAAATAAAATAAAAAAAGATTGAGAAAATTAGAGATAGAAAGAGAAATTGGATTGGACATATATTCAAGAAAAAAAAAGTTGTTTAATGAAAGATGTTTTGGAAGGAATGGTGAGTCAAAGTAGAAAACAAGGATGAAATGATTGACTATGATGGATGATATAAGAAATGGGAAAAGTTATGTGAAATTGAAGAGCTGGGAAATGAAGAAATTGGATTGGAAAAATGGATAAATTTGTGATGTGACAGTTTTCTGGACAATGGGACATAATGCTACTGATTGGCTGATTGATATTAAAATAATAAATGAGAAACAATTAATAATAATGTAGGGATTTATTATATCAATATATTCTTTAATCATTTTACCCTTTATTTGGTAAGTTAGCAAATGCTTTATTGTCTTCAACTCAAACCTATGTGACATTCAAACATAATACCTGCTAAACTGTGATATTATAACATAAAACATGAAGCCAAAAAATTCATTGAGAATTTATTATATTGTAGAGGCAGAGTCCTAAAATATTCTCCATTCTATTCTATTATGGCTCATGGATCCATAAGAAGTTCAAGCATTGTCAAAACTAGAATCAACTCGAAAATCTTATGTTCCAGAATCTGACTCTCTATGTAGAATATTATAACATTTCAATAATAAAATTCAGAAATTCCACTCATTTTTTATCAATGTGTAAATTTCATTTTAAACTATGAAGGAAAGAAAAAAGAAAAATCCATATTAGTTAATTTTTCATATGACTTTTCAATACTTATAAAAACTATTTTATTATTTCTGGACTAATATGAAATATATTTTAAACAAAATATATTAGTCATTTTTTTTTTTGCAAACATATATTTATCACATGATAACCATCTCTATACTAGCATATAATTGTTGTAAACAAAGGAAAAACGCTCCATACAGTAGTGCCACCCTGTTCCAAACAGAGTAATAGGATAGTGGTGGCGATGGCTGTTTAAGAGCCAAAGACACCAAAATGTATGGGTGCTGAATTGAGTTCAGACCTATATGACTATATAAGATATTGAGCTTAGATTAAAAATATTATTGTGTTTTCAATTTTATTTTCATAGTTTTGTAGTAAAGTAGAGTTAAAAGGTGGCTGCTGGAGGGTTGCATTAGATCCTAAGATCTAAGTGCAGTGCTCTCAGATCCAAGGCTCCTCACTGATGATGGCCACAAGCCAGAAACTAGTCTGGGGATATTGGATGAGTAGGCACTAGATAGGGATTTTATGCACAAGCCTTCTGGCATCCATTGATTTCTCAGTTTGGCACAGCATGGCACTACTGTATGGAGAGTTTTGCCTTTGTCATATTATCTTTAATGTTAAAATGTAATGGAAAAACATTGAACAGCAAATCCCAGCTTGGAGATCCAAGTAATGAATGCCTTTATCTCAATTGTTATTTTCAAATTTTGAGACAAGTACCTTCCCAAAATAGAACCAAATAATATAAAGAGCATTGAACTTGAAATTTGCTTCCATATTATTTATTAGCAAATTGGCAACAGGATTGAAAAAAATTCCTTAGATATCAGTTTGTATTTAGAAGAAATAAAAATACATGTAAAACAGTTTTGAGCCTTGCATATTGATTGAAAAGTTCTTTGAAAATAATAATAATAATAATAATAATAATAATAATAATAATAATAATAATAATAATAATAATAATAATAATAATAATAATAATAATAATAATAATAATAATAATAATAATAATAATAATAATAATAATAATAATAATAATAATAATAATAAGAAGATGAATAATAATGAATAATAATAATAAGAAGAAGAGAAGAGGAAGAAGAGAGGAGGAAGAATGAATAATAATAATAATAAGTAATAATAAGTAAAAATAATAATAAGAATAATAGAAGAAGAAGAAGAAGAAGAAGAAGAGAAGAAGAAGAAGAAGAAGAAGAAGAAGAAGAAGAAGAAGAAGAAGAAGAAGAAGAAGAAGAAGGAGGAGGAAGAAGAAGGAGGAAGAGAAAAAGAATAGCAGCTATTATATATAGAAAACACATTTGATAATGTAGACTGAAGATTTTAAAGTCAAAACATTAAATATATTATCTATATAAAAAAATAAATATGGTATTGACGAAAGGAAAGATGGTGGGGCTAAAATAAAAAGATCTATGAATCAGGATTGTAGTCTTTTTTAATTGGTTTTTAATATATTGAATAGCCATGAGTAATTTAGTGATAAGGTAAAAGGGTGGTTTGAAAAGAAATAGCAAACTATTTAATACTATATATATATATAGCAAACTATTTAATACTATATATATATATATAATTTTTTAATAACACAGAATCTAGTCTAAGTTGATGTTAAATAAACATGAGAATGTATTAATAGAAAGGTGCAATATAAAAATTATTGGAGAAAAAAGAGTAATAAAATAATGTAGAAAGAGCAATAAAATGAAAACAGGTATGGATGCGAAGGCTAGAACTCGTCACAACTTTTGAATACTAGAGAAAATATATACGGGTGTCCAATATGGATTTGAGACATGAACAAGTTTTGTCTTTTAACTTATGATATTGATATCACATGATGGGTGACTGGATTGAAAATTAGGGCATGTTGAATCTTATTGGGGAAGGTAGAGGAAGTTTGAATGTCATCATTCAAAGAAGTAACAGTATGGGTTGGTCATTCAATGAAATATTTGGAATAGTGTAAAATGTTATTGGAGGGCAGAATGAAGGAGAAACCAGCAAGGAAATAATGTAGAACAGAATATATAGATGCAGTTAAATGAAATTAGTTTTATATATTTGTAATAGATCACTACCCACAAACATATAGATTAAAGAAAAGAAAGAAGATGATAGTGAAAAAAGGTGATTTAAATACTTAGAATCGTGGATAAATGTAGCAAAATTGAGCTTCAGGAAAGAGATAATAGTAAAATATATATATATTTTTTAAATTATATTTATTATTTTATGTATTTTTTGATAGACAATTAAAATTCACGCATCTTACTTTTATCTTTAAGTTATCTTTAAAAGTCAATGTGTTTCATCTTAAAATGAGTAAATTTAGAAAAACCACAATCAGTGTGCAAAGAAATAGAGCAAAATTACTCCAATCACTTATTGTAGAAAAACTAAAAATTAATAAATCTCTCTTCCTTGTTGACGTTGTTGTTATTACCAGAAATTCTGTGTAAAAACAACACTGATTTCTATGAATAGAGAAGTATTAATTGAGATCAAAGACAATAAAACTTTTCTACTCTTCTATGCATAAGAAGGTACAACAAAAAATGGAGTACTTATTTTAAATAGAATCTCCTTCAAAGTATTGTTAATTAGATGAAATGCTGTCTAAATATGTTTTCCATTTTTCAAATTAACCCTGAAACTTTTGTAAAGTAATGCTTTTTAACACTTCTGTCATTTTTTTATTTAAAAAACTAAAAAATAATTGCAGAAAATGATAATAAGTGAATATGGCTGATAGATAAGTTAGGCCTGGTGATTTTAATTAAAAATTGTTTTACATTCAAGGCTTTGTGTGTTGATTTATTGCATGGTGAAACTTGCACTTCCACTTTGCCACAAATCAGGGTGCTCTCATTTTACATCATACCATTGTTTCAAAATGCCTGATCATTATAAAGAAATTCTGGATGAACAAAATCAATTACATCAAACAAAAAATCATCATCATTCTAACATTGTACTTCACTAACCGTGCATTTTTGAGACAGTAAAATTGACATTTCCAATAAAACACTCATAAACTTGTGTTTTCCCCAGAGCAGATTACTTGTACACTATCACAAACAGTACAACTGTTCTTCCTGCTGTTTTCCCTGATAAAAAAACAGAATTCACTTTATTCCAATTTTTCAGCCATTATAAAAATTGACAAATAAGTACGAAACTTAACAAAAACACTGTGCAAGACCATGATTTTACTCAATGATGGCAATTGATAGTCTAATATAAAGGATGTGTTACAATGTGTTCATATTCCAGAGAATAATTCTAGTTATTTCTGGGTACCACCTTATATATATAAAATTTACGGATACTTTTATGATCAACTATGGAAAATATTAAAATATACAATTATTAGTATTTCTGTTGGGTAAATGTAAGTGTGTGAAAAAAATAACATCTCTTATTTTATAATCATTTTTAAAAATATATATATTTAAATTAACTGTAAATAAAATTATTACTTTACCTAGTTTATTAGATATTGTCTTTAAATATTTTAGAAAGAATTACAAGACAGCATCATAAAATATTAAATAACAAAATAATAGAATAGCATGTTATATATGTGAATGTATAATCACCTCAATACTTATATAAGATTTGAAATACCAGGCCCTCTTACACCTGGAGCCCAATTATAAAGGTAGAGGATTTGAACACAGACTTTCAAGCCACTTCAAACATTCACACTATCTTATATCACTGATACACATGAGCACACACATGCAGAAAAGGTAAATAATCACCAATATGCATATTTTTTGCTGAACTAGCACTCACCAGTTTGTCCAGATTTTTATCCCCAATACATATATACAATCAGGTATATATATATGACTGTATATATGTATGAGTAAGGACTCACTCCTATGTACATACCTATATACTGATTGTATATATGTATTGGGGATGAAAATATGGACAAACTGGTGAGTGACCTCATTGAAAAAATTAAAAGACTGAAGTGGAGTTGGGCTGGACATATTGTTAGAAGAGATGATAACAGATGGAGAATTGCAATTTTAAACTGGATTCCAAGAGATTGTAAAAGACCCAGAAAGAGACCACATGTGAGATGGATGGATGAAATAAAAAAGTGTGCAGCGGTGATGTGGAGAAGAGACACTAAAGACAAGAAAAGATGGATTGAACTTGGAGAGACCTTCATCCTGCAGTGGATTGATAATGGTTGATGATGATGATGATATGTATGAGAGATGATAATCTGGACCAACTGATGCATGATGGTCCTGCATAAAATACATATATTAGTGATTATTTATCTTTTCTGCATGTGTGTGGTTATGTGTACCAGTAGTACGAGATAGGGTGGATGGTTGAAGAGACTTGAAAGTCTGAGTTCAAATCTTATATATTTACAATACTTATATATAATATATTATTTGTTTATTTTGCTTTTGATTTTTATCTTTTGAAGCTGGTATGGCCATACTTATTTCTGATTTGTTTACTACTGCTAGTGATGATCATATATATGATATTATTTTTTTAACTACTAAAACCTGATGAAGGCCATAAGCTAGAAACTAGTCAGAATATTGAACAATGCTAGGTAGGAATTTTGATGCACAAATCTTACAGTATTATTATTTTTTCAGATCAGATTCAGATATTTAACTACTTCAATAAGTTTCTTTTGCTTAAAGTTTATTAACATAATGTATTATAACATTATTCTCCCATAAAGTTCTAGGAAAAATATTAAAAAACAATAACAAATAACAATAAAGTTCTTATTAAATATATATATATATATATATTCAATTTAATATCTTGAATGAATTGAATTAATTTTTTAAAATATATATTTGATGACGTATTTTTATTCGTTCCATTATTTATATTTTTTAATATTTATTCACTTAATTGATTTTCAACAGAGTTAAGAACTAATAGGCTATATTTATTTTTAGAAAATACATTTGGAAAATTTAAAATATGTATATTACCCAATTAATAAATTGTTTAATAATTACATAAAATTATTAAAAAGAGAAATATAAATATATAGGCATGTTTATGAGTAGTTTTGTGCTTTTGAAAATTAATTTTTTCATACATATAATCATTTTATAAATATAAATACCAAAACATATATTTATATAATTAATAAAATTGTTGTATTTCATCATAAAATACAAAAAAAAAAAATGTGATTTTTAAACTATCGTATTGTAAAGTCTGTAATGCTGCAGAAGTAGTTTGCTATTAATTGAAAGGAGACCCTTTGATTCCTTTTAGAAGCCTTAAAGGAACCGAGTAGGGCAAATTTTCTAATGGCGACTCCTTAGTTCTTGTCATTGCAGCTATTATTACTATGTGATTATTTATATAGTATACGAATTTGTATGGGCTGCTCACCAACACACATTAGCGAGTGTGGTGAGTTTATTGGCTTTTTATATCTGAGTTTAAGATCAAGAAACACCATGGTCTTTCTTTTCAGGTGCCTAATAAGACAGAATGAATGTTTGTGTAAATGACAAAAATTAATCCTGGCCCTTATTCCCAGGAGGCTGTAAAATCACCAACTAAGGTTGGTGGCTGAAGGTGGAGGGTGCAAAGAATCCACTGATTGCAGACTCAGGCTGCCATTTGATGATGCCTTTTTATTTAGATACTTACAACTGCAGATCACTTTCAAGTGAAGAGAGATGGCAAGAATTAGAAGAGCTGGCTTATATTAAGGGGGCCCTATTGGACTTTGTGAAGTTAGAAGAAAGGGTGAAGAGACAATTAATTTAAAAAGTACACATGTACTCTATTATAAAGGCCCAAATTTTGGAAATATAAGTTGAGTAGGATTCATTATAAATAAGAAGTGGAAGAACAACATTGTGGAGATTGATAGTGTATTGGACAGAGTGGCAAGATTAATTATACAATTTAATAGCAGATTATCAAATGCAGATAATTCAAGTTTATGTCCCAAAAAGTTTTCATAGTGATGAAGTAGTAAAAGATTTTTATATGGATGCACAAAAGGCTTCTGATCAAAGTAAACAACATTTTAAAATTGTAATGGGAGACTGTAATGCCAGAATTGGTAAACAAATACAAGATGAAAGTGCTGTAGGTAATTTTGGTTACGGTAATAGAAATGAAAGGGAACATAAATTTGTGGAGTTTGCAGAAAAATAAAAACTTTATATTATGAATTCATTTTTTGAGAAAAATGTTAAAAGGAAATGGACATGGAAGCATCCAAATAAAGGTACAGCAGAATTGGATTATATTTTGACTAACAGAAAATACATATTTCAAGATTGTAATGTTCTTAATAAATTTAACACAGGAAGTGATCATCGATTAGTAAGGTGTAAGATATATGTTAATGCAAAACTAGAGAGACAAAAATTATTAAGAAAAACAATATTTACAGTTGATATTCCTAATCTTCAGAAACATTCTAATGAATTTAAATTAGAACTTACAAATAGGTTTCAAGTGTTAGGAGATTTTGAACATGATTCAGATTTGAATGAAATTAATATGAAAATAACTGATACACTTTTAAAAACTGCAACAAACATAGCTGGTAGAAAAAAGCAGCAATTGACTAATAAAATTTCTACTGAGACTAGAGAATTTATGAAGAAAAGAAGGAATATGAAGATATACAAAAATGATGCATTAAAAAAGATTGAATATCTCAAATTTTGTAAAATGGTGAGGAAAAGAGTTGAAAATGATATAAGAAAGTATAACTGTGAACTAGAAAAGAAAGCTGTGGAAGAAAATAAAAGTCTCAAGAGTGTAAAACAACATTTTGATATTGGTGGGAAATTTGTCTGCAATAAGAAAAAAAGATGGAATTATTACTAAAAAGACAGATGACATCATGAAATGGGTAGAAGACTTTTATCAAGAATTAGATAGTAATAAAGAATAAGTATCTCCTATATCTATTACACCTTCCAAATTGCCCAGAATTTAAATGAAGAAGTGAGACATGCAATTAAATGTATGAAGAAAGGAAATGCTTCAGGTAATGATGGAATTATAATTAATATATTAAAAGAAGCTGGTGAAAAAATATAATTTTTTTTAGCAAAGTTATATGACAAATGTCTAAATGATAAAGATATCCCAGATGATTGGAAGAATGCAATTTTAATATTAATATTTAAAAAAGGTGATAAAGAAAATATTAGGAATTACAGACTTATCAGTATTTTATCAGTTTTATACAAAATTTTTACCAAGATAATCACAACTCGTCTACAGAGAACATTGGATTTCCACCAACCAAGAGAACAAGCTGGATTTAAAAGTGGTTTTAGTACAGTAGATCATATTCAGGTATTGAGAGAAGTTATAGAAAAAATAAATAAATATAAGTCACCATTATGCTTTGGATTTGTAGATTATGAAAAGGCATTTGATTCTACGAACCTTTCTTCAGTTATTAAAGCATTGGATCATCAAGGTATCGATCCAGGATAGTGTCATATTTTAAATAATATTTATAAAAATGCAACAGCAACATTTAAATAACACAATGATACTGGAAAATCAACATTAATAAGGGTGTAAAACAGGGTGACTTCATATCTTCAAAACATTTTACAGCAGTGCTGCAAGAAGTATTTTGTGGATTAAAATGGAAAGCTTATGGAGTGAAAGTAAATAGAGATTATTTAAATCATTTAGAATTTGCAGGTGACGTAGTTATTTTTGCAAATAATATTTTGGAGCTGCAGGAAATGTTTCAGGAGTTATCAGATGAAAGTAGGACTAAAGATAAATGTTAAAATGACTAAAGTAATGTTTAATTGATTTTCTCAAAATATGAAAATAAAAATTGATTATGATGAGTTAAAAAAAGTTAGAGTTAGAAGAAATTAACAGTTGCATATACCTTGGTCAGATAATTAATGCATATGGAAACCTAATGGATAAAATTAATCATAGAATTAAACTTGTTTGGGGTACTTTTGGTAGAAATAACTATATACCCATATGTTTGAAAAGAAAGGTTTTTAGTAAATGGGTTTTAGCAGTTCTTACTTATTAATCTGAGACTTGATCACTTAATAGAAAAGCAATACAGAGACTTCAGACCACTCAAAGAAGTATGGAGAGATGCATGTTAGGAGTAACAAGAAGAGGTCAAAAATACAATATATGATTAAGAGAACAAACAGGTGTTACTGACCTCATTGAAAAAATTAAAAGACTGAAATGGAGTTGGGCTGGACATATTGCTAGAAGTGATTATAATAGATGGATAACTGAAATCTTAAACTGGATTCCAAGAGATTGTAAAAAAACCCAGAAAGTGACCAAATGTGAGATAGATGGATGAAATAAGAAAGTGTGCAGGGGTAATATGGAGAAGAGAATATAAAGATCAGAGAAGTTGGATTGATCTTGGAGGTACCTTCATCTTACAGTGGATTGATAATGGTTGATGATGATGATGATGATGATGATAATCATGATGAATGTAATTTTATTTAATTTTATAACATATGAATTGAGATAAAAGTAAATATTATTTTATAGACTTTTAAAAAAAGAAAAATTATATATATATATTTTTACATATAGAATGAGCATATGTTAAAGCTATGTAATACCAATGAGTGAATGAATATAGCAAATAGCACTTTAATCAATTTCATGCATAAAATGGACTACATGAAATCCACAAGTGAACATATAAAACCATTTAATGTATGTAGCAATGTAAATCTATTGGTTTAACACACAATAGATCAATGTAAAATAATTTAGTAAAGAAACATTATATTATTGGAAAACATTCCCCAAACATATAACAGAATAGGTTAAAATCACTGAATAAATTTAGAACAGAACAAAAGATGAAAAAAAAAATCTATTAGACCAAAATTATAAAAATTGATTAGAAAAAGTATATAGAGATAGAGAAAGATATTTTTTTAAAAAAAGAAAGAGGTGAAAAAATCCTAAGATAATTAAATTACTTCTAAAAATTTACTATGAACCCATATGGCCTGGGTTAAGTTTTAAAAGTTGTAGTTAAATGGGAATTCTGACCATCTCTCTTTTATGTATTTAAATGGATACTGTCCTATATGTGAGGTGTCAGAGCGACTTTAGATCAATATGGGCATGACAACAATATTGGAATCAGCATGGGATTTGGGAATTCTATCATCAGATTTTCAATGGTATGTATGGCTGAAGAGTTGGAGGCTGGAGTAGGTTGGAGCCTGTCCATTAAAGTTTAAGGATGGGCTATCTTAATATAAACTGAGCACTGATTATATATATGTATGGGAGATAGTAATCTGAACCAACTGATGTTTGCTGGTTTAGCATGAAATATGTATATTGGTGATTATTTATTTTCTGCATGTGTGTGGTCATGTGTATCAGTAGTATGAGATAGTGTAGCTAGTGAAGGGGTTTGAAAGTTTGTGTATAAATCCCCTATATTTACAATTATGCTCCAGGTTTAAGCATGCCTGGTATTTCAAATCTCACATATTAAGCCTGCATTCTGCCCATCTCTTTTGTATGTAATTAAATGGGTACTGTCCTACATGTGAGGTGTCAGAGGGACTTGAGGTCAACATGGGCATGACAACAATATTAGCATTACTATAGGATTTAGGAATTCTATTAGATTTTGAAAGATGTGGATGGCTGAAGAGTTGGAGTAGGTTGTAGCCTGCCCATTAAAGTGTAAGAATTTACTATCTTAATATAAACTGAACACTGATTATATGTATGTATGGGAGATGGTAATCTGAACCAACTGATGAGTGCTGGTTTAGCATGAATTATGTCCATTGGTGATTATTTATATTTTCTGCATGTGTATCAGTAGTATGAGATAGTGTGGATAGTGAAGGGGATTGAAAGTCTGTGTTCAAGTCCCCTATATTTACAATTACGATACAGGTTTAAGAGTGCCTGGTATTTCAAATCTTAGTTAAATGGGAATATGCAAAATATCCGCATCATCTGCATTCATTTGGATTCAAACACGTAATATATAAAAGAATTTTACAAAATAAATATTTATAATGCAAAAT
Source organism: Epiperipatus broadwayi (assembly GCA_028023455.1). Classification (NCBI taxonomy): domain Eukaryota; kingdom Metazoa; phylum Onychophora; class Udeonychophora; order Euonychophora; family Peripatidae; genus Epiperipatus; species Epiperipatus broadwayi. The sequence goes on from JAQFVV010012656.1 coordinate 444,444, forward strand.
ACTAAAAATGGAGTTACTGCATGAGAAAATAAGTTCCAAAAAAGAAAAATGTGTATACATACGATACCTTGAATCAAATTTAAAACAACAAAAATGATTACAAATTTATTTAATATAATATAAGAATTATGTTATTATAAATTAATATAGAAATAAATAAATACATATTGATATAAATATGAATAATAAAAACAGTTAAGAAAAGTGAAAAATTATTTTTTTCAAAAAAAAAAAAAAAGTAGACAATTGTGTTAAGCAAGCAATGAAGCCTTGGAACAAAATATGTACGCCAATGAGGATAGTAAGATTGAAGCAGATATGTAAAAAAAGTATTATTAATGTAAACAACAATAAGATTGAATGATTAGATATAAAAACCGAAATAAAACTGAATACGAACTAATAGATGCATATTAAAATTATCCAAGAATAAAATTTAAAAAGAAACAGCCGATAAGCTGTTTTATAAAAATAATAATTTGCTTTTATATTATAAAAATAATATTATATATTTATAGTTCTTTTTTTTATTGAAATGTTACGTAATTTTATTTATTTATTAATTACTTATTCATTATGTTATTCATTATTAATTACTTGATTTATCATTATAGTTAATAAAAGACATTTTTTATATATTTCAAATAAAAGACTTATTAAAAATCACAATAGTTAAAATATAGCTACTTTTTAAAAATCTTTTCCATCATTAATTTAAAGAGTTCCTGAATTCCTATTTTCGTATGATAAATTCATACTTTGCCTAAAGGTATTCCCATTCATTTCCTCTTTTGCCCTATCTTCCTCTAAAGTTAGACAAATCGATAGAGATGCAGTCAAGTATGCCAAATTAATCTCATCAACTGACCACATCAAGAAATAGTCGGAAATAATTTTGTGAAACCATAATGACCGGATAACAAGGATAATATCTGGAAGAATTTGTCTTCCTGCCTTCAGAATTATTTTATACATCTAATATAGCATCTTGAGTTAATTTTAAGTAACGTATCTTCGAGTTTATATACTTGTGAAATTTTTATTTTAAAATAAAAAAAACACAAACTCAAATTAATTATTAAAACTAAAGAAATATGAATAATTTATTATTTCGACTTTCATTAGTTTTAATATTTTAGAATAGATCGCCTGTTAGCTCATTTAATTCTGAGATGAAATAATTAAATTTAAAGTTTTTTTATTTTTTAAAAAATAAAAAACAGTCTTCTTAATTATTTTTTTTTTCTACTCGATAGCAGTAGTATATATATATATTCTAAACAAACAACATATTTTTATAATTTATCTGTGAAATCATTGAATTACTGGCCAGTAAATGAGTGTTTAACTACTGTTAGCTAGAGGATGAAAAAAACTATAAATCATCGCTATGTAAAATTTGATCAATTCGGCGAATATTATCTACTTGTTTACTTTTTTTCTTTTTTCTTTTGCAGAACAATGCGGGATAAGAATTTCTTTTGCAATAAACAAATTGAAAACTGTATTAGTTTGCACCTATTGTATTAGATGCAGGGCCAAAATATTTTCTAGTAATTTTAATTTTAAAATTCGCCAAATGAGCTTTGAGTATTCTTAGCTAATATTAACTAATATTTCTCAAATCAACATTTTATTCCATTTAAAATGTATTTATGATTTATTTGTATGATATTGTAACATTGGTAAAGGATTGCGAATAAACTTCCCTTCCTTTATCTTTCGTTTTTTAAATCTCTTTTTCACATGCAAATTTAAAATTATCAGGATTAAATATGTGATCTGTGTCATTTTTATGATGTAGCATAATTGAGTTGAAATTCGTTTGAGCAGTTGTAACAATAATGTGGGTCTTAATTTTAAACAGCTAATGAAGCAACTCACATATCAATGCAACCACTCAAAATCTAATCCTAATTTGAATTCAGTTTTTATAAATCAAAAAACGGACACAGGCCACATATTTTATGATGATAATCTTGGTACAGAGTGTGTAAAGAAATATATAATATAAAACAAACAATAATGGTGATATGGTTTATTCACAATTTTCTCAACCACCTTTTCAATAGCATTTTATATAAGTCACAAATAAAATTTTAATTAAGTAAAGTCTTTGCATAACATTAATTATGAGTATGGTACTAAAGTAGTGATAGCCCATTTGATAAATTTTTATAATTAAAATTACTTGAAAATACAAACTTTGAATTTATTTACATATTAATTGCTCAGAATAGGTTTCTTATATTTATACCTTTTATTAAAATGTATTATAGAATTTTAGTAGGAAATTGAAAAGTTGCTTATGTTTCTATCTTATTAAATTAATATACTTTTTATTATTTCATATAAGGGCCTAATCCACCATATACCATTCCCGTAGTGGTTACCTATAAAAAAAATTACTTGATATATTGTTCTAAAGAGATGACTTGCCATAGTAAATATAATAATAATAATAATAATAATAATAATAATAATAATAATAATAATAATAATAATAATAAGTTATTATTATTGTTGTTGTTATTATTATTATTATTATTATTATTATTATTATTATTATTATTATTATTATTATTATTTATTTATTTATTTATTTATTTATTCATTATGAAACAAACAATAAATGTATAATAAGTGAGATAAATTCCATACAAGAAAAATCTTGAGTGAGGAATTTAAATGTAACAACTAAAAACACTAATAAAATACAAAAATAAAAGTATAAATATAACATAAAATATTAAAATCACACAGATATTACATTTGGCAATTCAATCACAGTAGTAAATAATTACAACATAACTTACACTATAAACAAAAAACAACAACAAATAAATAAAATAAAACTAATGCTTAGCATAATATAACCAGTGCAATAAATACTTTTTAAAAATCAAATAACTAATGTTCATTAAATTCACAGAACAATCTCTTATAAGCATATTAAATAACTTACGACCATTGTAACTAAATTGCTTCCTGCTGGATCTTTTAAGAAAATTAGATAAAGCTAGCTGATATTTAGTAGATAAATGAGTATTTACAACAGAATATTTAGTATTTAAATGAAGTTTCTTACAATAAATATCAAGAATCACTCTATGTTTATACAAATGGAAAACATCTAGTATATTAAACGTGGCATAAATATCTTTAACAGATGTGGTATGTGATCTACCAAAAATGATACACATTGTATAATTCCAAAACAGACAAAGTAGTCATTGCAAAAGTAGAACAGTTCCCCAAACTAATATATTATAATATAATAAGCTTTGATAAGAAAAAAATATATAAAGTAATGAAAGCTGACTAAGAAAAAAATTAGATAAATAGAAAAACATATAATTTAATTTATATAAACGAGAACAAAGAAAGTCAATATAGTTTGACCAGGATAGTCTAGAGTCAATAAAATAAAAATTAATAGCTTTTGTTTTACTCAGAGTAATTGATAAACTATTAAATGCTAACCATTTACTAATTAGGATTAAATCATCATTAATTATTTTTTCAACAAAATTATATGAAAGTGCAACATAAGATAAAGCAATATCATCTGCAAAACCATAAATCTTAGATTCTAAAGGTAAAGAAAATAAATCATTTATAAAAATTATAAATAAAATGGGACCCAAAACTGAACCTTGTGGTACACCATGATTAACTGTTATAAAAGAGCTTACAACACCAGAAATAATTGTTGCTTGTTTTCTATCCTCCATGAAATAAATCCACCATGAAAACCATATGAATGTAAACACTTAAGAAAAATTTTGTGAGATACACAGTCAAATGCCTTAGACAAGTCAACAGTTTAAAAAACCTATCTGTGAAGTTGTCAAATTGTTTACATGACTATAGAAAGTGTCCAAGGTATTTCTACCAGAAATAAATCCATATTGATGTTCAGATAAAATATTATTTTTAGATAAAAATGACATCATTTTCTCTTTAACCACCATCTCTAACAATTTGAATATTACAGATGTAATAGAAATTGGTCTATAATTGTCAAGCTATGCGGGATCAATAATAATAATAATAATAATAATAATAATAATAATAATAATAACAACAATAATAATAATAATAATAATAATAATAATAATAATAATAATAATAACAACTACAACAACAACAACAATAATAATAATAATAATAACAACAACAATAACAATAATGATAATGATGATGATGATAATGATGATGCTGATGCTGATGCAATATTAGAGTGGCAGACTCTGGAATTTAACATCTATTGATCTTATCCATATTCTGTCATTTGCTGTATACAAACTTTTTATTAACTTCAAAGCAATGAATCATATAATTATTTTTATAATATAATAATTTAATTTCATTTAATTAATTTACATTTTCCATACAATCTGGAATTTACAAACAATTTACAGACACATAATCTAAATATAATATAATATATTTATACAGTAAAGTCAAAGTGACAGACAATATATTAATGATATAGCAGACAGGCAATTAGTATTGTCTATAGTATTGATTTTATTATGTTTAGAAATTTATCTTTATCCTAGATAAAATATCTATTTCCAATTCATTGTCAATAGAATTGTATAACTTTATTATTATTATTATTATTATTATTATTATTATTATTATTATTATTATTATTATTATTATTATTATTATTATTATTATTATTATTATTATTATTATTATTATTATTATTATTATTATTATTATTATTATTATTATTATTATTATTATTATTATTATTATTATTATTATTATTATTATTATTATTATTATTATTATTATTATTATTATTATTATTATTATTATTATTATTATTATTATTATTATTATTATTATTATTATTATTATTATTATTATTATTATTATTATTATTATTATTATTATTATTATTATTATTATTTTATTATTATTATTATTATTAGAGGAGTTTCGAACACAGACTATCAAACTTATTCAGCTATCCACTCCATTTTATATAACCAACACCTATGACCACATACATGTAAAAATGATACTCTCCAACATACATATTTTGTTCTGAACCAGCATTCAACAACTGATTCAAATCATCATCTCCCTTTTTTTTTTTTTTTTTTTTTTTTATATATATATATATATATATATATATATATATATATAATCAGTGCTCAGTTTATTTTAAGATGGAAAATCTTCAAACTTTGATGGACAGGCTTCAATCTTCTCTACCTTCCAACTCCTCAGCCATCTATATTATTGAAAATCTGATGATGGAATGCTGAAAGTCCTTGTTAATGCCAATAATGATGTCATATATATATCAATATATGCCAATATATGATATATATATATATATATATATTGATTTTAAGTCATTGAATTCATTTATTTAGGGCCTTTATATATTGTCCATTTGAATATACACAAGAGGAGCAGAATTCAGACTGAATCAGTAATATTTGAATAAAACTATAATGTAATTAGAGGAAATCTGAACACAGACTTTCAAGATTTTTTCAGCTATTCACTCAATTTTATATAACAAATACACATATGGGAAAGAGATAAATAAAAGTCCAATGCATACCTTTTGTATTGAACAAGCAATCAGCACTATGTATATATATTTGTTGTAGATGGTGATGTAAACTAACTGTTTCAGCATGAAATTTGTCTAATTGGAGATCAGTTATCTTTTTCACATGTATGTCATCATGTATATTGAATATATAAGATATAGGTAATAACTGAAGATAGCTTGAAAGTCTGTGTTCAAATCACCTCTAATGACATCAAAAAAATATAGTAGAGATATTTTAAATGCTGGCTCTGGCTAAGCATTTATCACAAAGCTTGTTGAGGAATTGGAAATTCTCATTGTTTATAACTTACAAGCTTAAGAGAATAGGGTCATGTGATCTATGACTTTTATTTTGACTATTTATAGTTTCTGCCTAAGTCTTATGAGATGTTATATTGCTAAGACTACTAATATATGGTATGGGTGAAGTTATATCAGCACCATATAGCTATTTGAGTTGGATAGCTGAGTTTGAAGACATATAGGTGTCTGTAAATTTCAGATTTTCCACTCAATAGATAACTTTTAGATAAGTGCTTGGTCTTGGGTTGGTATTTTTAGATTTAGGGTCTGAAGCTACCCTGACATCTTTCTGAAGAGTGCCAAAGCATAAAACCATGGTCAGGGATTGGGGGGGGTCCTGACAGAGATATTTTAAATGCCGGCTCTGGCTAAGCATTTATCACAGCTTGTTGAGGAATTGGCAATCCTCATTGTTTATAACTTACAAGCTTAAGAGAATAGGGTCATGTGAACTATGACTTTTATTTTGATTATGTAAGTCTTATGAAATGTTATATTGATAAGACGACTAATATATGATATGGCTGAAGTTTATATCAGCCCCATATAGCTATTTGAGTTGGATAGCTGAGTTTGAAGACATATAGGTGTCTGTAAATTTCAGATTTTCCACTCAATAGATAACTTTTAGATAAGTGCTTGGCCTTGGGTTGTTATTTTTTAGATTTAGGTTCTGAACCTACCCTGACACCTTTCTGAGAAGTGCCAAAGCATAAAACCATGGTCAGGGATTTGGGGTTCCTGACAGAGATATTTTAAATGCTGGCTCTGGCTAAGCATTTATCACAAAGCTTGTTGAGGAATTCGCAATCGTCATTGTTTATAACTTACAAGCTTAAAAGAATAGGGTCACATGATCTATGACTCTTATTTTGACTAAGTATATACATTATACTTGTATTTAAAATTACAGATTCAATTTGAATTTTGCCCATATTTCTTCTGTGTATTTAAATAGACATATTAAGGTCCTATTTATGTGGGGTCAGAATGACTTAAAGTCATCATGGATATGATAACAATATTAGCATCAACAAGAGGTTTGGACATTCCATTATCAGATTTTCAATAATATAGATAGCTGAAGAGTTGAAGGGTGGAGGAGATTGAAATCTGTCTATTAAAGTTTGAAGATTTTCTATCTCTGAGAACTGATGATATATACCTATCTGTGAGAGAGATCAGATTTTCAATAATATAGATAGCTGAAGAGTTGAAGGGTGGAGAAGATTGAAGTCTGTCTATTAAAGTTTGAAGATTTTCTATCTTTGAAAAATGATGATATATACATATCTGAGAGAGATGATGATCTGGACATATTGATGAGTGCTGCTTCTGCACAAAATATGTGTATTGGAGATCATTTATCTTTTTCACATATATACAGTCATGTATGTTGTTATATAAGATGGAGTGGATAGCTGCAGGAAGATTGAAAGTCTGTGTTCCAATTCCCTCTAATTACATATAAAAAAATTCAATATATACATGATACTTGTATTCAATTATTATTATTAATAATAATAACAACAGCAACATTGTTAGTTATATAAAAAAAATTGAGCATCCATAGGTCAATTAACTTCAAAATGTTTATTATTGACATTTCTTTTTTCCTTATTGAACTGAGAATTGATTCTATAATCTTTAGTTTTATCTCTGAATCTCTAAGGCTGTGTTAATGATCTTGGAACAAAGTACCTCTATTGGGAAGCATATTTTTTTTAAACATATATTTAAAATGTTCTAATGCATAAACACCAAAATACATTATTACATAGAAATTTAATACATAGTATGAGTTGAAAAATGCAATACATTTAGATTGCCACAGCCATTTATTTTCAAGTAATATAAAATATTGTATAGTTACCCAAAAAGATTTGAAAATATTAAAAATGGAGGAGCAGGCTATTATTATAAAATGAATGCCACTAATATTGTACATTAGTATATTTTCTTTTGGTCTGATTCACTTAATTTTAGTTCTAAGATAATGCTGCATTAATGTTCTAAATTAAATACTGAATAACTTTATTGCTGAAAGTAGTTTGAGATCCAGAATGAAATTGATTTGATTATGTTATGCTCTACAGGCTGTTACCTTACCTACTGCTCTATTGCTTGGAAATTTCTAAGAAATTCAAGTGCTGAAAGTGGCAAAACTTGAAATCTAAGAATCCTATAATCTAGAACAGACTCTGTTGCAGACCTAAACTATTCCTGTAAATATAAACTTTGTCAGGTTTTTCTGCTATTTTAAATGTAATTTAATGAAAAAAAAATTTCATTTTTACTGAATTTTATAAAACTGTATAAAAATAGATGAAAATTAAATGCAATTATGTCTCAGTAATAAAGTAGATAGAAAACACATCAAGGAAAATTTTTAACACAATACGAAAGCTGTGTCGAAGTGCATTATGTTAGCAAAGAACTACTTTCTATATCTGCTTATGTTGTTATGAATTGCATTTGATCTGAGGAAGACCGATGAGTGATCTAAACATATTTTCATAACCATTTTAAAGATCAAAAACCAATTATTTTTGCACTTTTTACTTGTTGGATTCTGGGTAAAATTTAATCACCTACATTCATCCTTGTAAGACTGATGATTTTAAGAGTTCATATATAAATTTACAGCTTATCAAATGTGTAATATTAAAAATATAAAACCATTCTCAGAATGAGCACAACATATGTAACAAATCGTTTAAATGAACTTGTAAACAACAATACCTTTTGTTATACAAATGTCAATATGTTTGTAAAAAATGAAATATTATTTTTTAGGAATCTTTTTTGTGGATTATTGTAATAACATATTTGGACATATTTGGTTCATGTATGGGTTCTACATTTTTATAAGTGGACCTATTTTTGAATATTATATTTCATGACCTTCAATGGTTCAAAGGTTATTGTTTTACTATCTTATTCTGAAGTCCACAGTAGACTTAGTAGTTTTGTACAAAAATGCTAAAAACGATCTGGTAGCTTGTCTAACATGAGTTCAGAAAGTCCCAGAACCAATTCTGGCACTCAAAATTCTTATGAACTCCTGAGCAATAAAGCCATTTGCATTTTTTTTACACTGTGAGAGTTGGAACTGCTGGTAGGGCATTAAATTTGGGATCAAGATGTTCCAGGATTGATTCTGGCATTTGCTATTCAGTGCTCAAACTTCTTATGAAATCCAAGCAATAAAGACATTAGCGTTTTTTATGAATCTCATTCTGGAAAGTTCTCCAAATCTCAGACTAAAATAATGGCAGTCATATTAACTTACTGCTAATTCTCAGAAGCCATCCATATTGGATATTGACAGAATGTGGTCACATGACTGGAATAACTCCATATAAACAATCGTACTCTAATAACCGACTCCATTTTTTGAGTACTTGGTATATCTCAAGAAAATTCTGGTTGAAGATTATTAGAATCAAAACAGGCCAGGGTAGGTGCCATTATATGTTGCATAAGTGGGAATTTTAAACTCTAAATTGTGAGTGTGGGAAACCACAATCCAGGGTATATATTTACAGAGAGTGTCCAATTTACCAAGCTCTCATTGTCTTCTTTTCTCTGTGTAGCTTGAAGGAGTTGGCTCTGATTGGTAAAGAACTTTTTGAATTTTAATGTGCTGATGCCATATGCTAAATAAATAAATAAGTTATTGGCTATCTTCTTTTAATTGTTCTATGACTCATTATTGCGCAAGATCACATTTCTTCTAATATCACTCATGAATTTGCATTAGCAGTAAAACTTACATTGACACTAATATGAGATAAATTTTTAATAATCTATATTTTCCTAAGTTAGAAGAATTCTACTGCATATTTACGTAAGTAATTTTGATATTTAAATACTGGTATTCTATATATATTTGTTATTTGTCCACACATTCTTATCAATCTAATTTTACATTTTTCTATGAGTTAAGTATTATTGTTTATAATGAAATATCTACATTATATTCTTAATAGTATGCAAATATAAAAAATCTGGGAGGAAAGAGGGACACAATCACAAATAAAAATATAAGAAAGCGTGTATCATAATGATTGTAGTAATCGGTGGTATAATTAAGTATATTAATTGCAGAGTTGTAATTAAGATTATAACAAGGTTTAAAAAATAGTCAGATGACTTAAAATTACATCTGAATCAACATTTACATTGAAGATAGATTTTATACATTAATAAAATGTATATAAAGGATATGCATATGAAAAATTTATAAATAATAAAATTACAATGCTTTGTTTAGCTTAGAGATGAGAAGTGACTGTGGATTTAAAGTCATGTGAAGTCTTGCTGGTGATGCAAAGATTTAGATATTAATAGTAATAGTATATTCCAGTAAAGCAATGACTGGTGACTGGTTCTCTCTCTGAGCTGTCCATAGCACCATCTACACATTATATAGCACTACATATCACATTATCACCATTTCTTGTACAGAAAAACTGCCCACACAGTAGTACCACTCAATGCAGGTCATAGTAATCAATGAATAACAGAAGGCTTGTGCATAAAATCCCTATCTAAAACCTACTCATTCAATACCTCCAGACTAGTTTCTAACTTGTGGCTTTCATCAGTGAAGAACCCTGGATCTGAGAACACTGCAGCTAAATCTTACGATCTAATGCAACCTACAGAAGTCACCTTTTATCACTACTTAATTACAAAACTATGAATCTAAAATTAAAAATATAACAATATTTTCAATCCAATCTGATTAACTTATGCAGTCATATAGTGCTAAACTCACTGCAGCACTCATACATTTTGATGTCTTTGGTTCTTTAATAACCATAGTCACCACTATCCTATTAAACAGGATTGATATTAAACCAACAAACATTACATGATCACAATTTCTTATACTTGATCAAGCTGTTAAAACAATGGTGCCACTCAGTGCAAGCCAGAGTAATCAATGTATGCCAGAAGACTTGTGCCTAAAATTCCTATCTAGGGCCTACTCATCCAATATTCCCAGACTAGTTTTTAGCTTGTGGCTTTCATCAATGAAAATATTATTATGCTTTCCAATTTTAGAATCATTGTTTTGTAAGTAAAGTTGAAAGGTGGCTGATGGAGGGTTGCATTATATCCTAAGATCTAGGTGCAGTGCTTTTAGAGCCAATGCTCATCACTGATGAAAGCCACAGGCTAGAAATTAGTTTAAGGCTATTGATAAAAACAACATGAGCAACATTTGTGCACACTTTTTGACAGTTTTATATTTTTCAGGTACTAATTTTCAAAATTCCATATACTCCTTTCCCTCCCTTTTTTTAAAAAAACAAAATGCTTCCAAATTTTGTGTCATTATTAAATTCAACAAATTCATCAAATAGCTTAACATAATCATGTACAAATGCAGATAGTTGCTATTTCTAAGAGCCAGGGATTTTCTATAAGTAAGAGACAATTCTTGATATTTCTTAAATCTTGACACCTACTTATATATTCTTTCAATAAGGTCACTAAATAATTTTAGATAATTACATAGGTTTCTGAAGAAATGTCAATACCATCTTGCTTTGCATTTGTCAATGTTGAAAAATGATTTAGTATTAAGTTTAGTATATCCTGGTAATAAATATTTAGTTGTTCTTCAAACGTAAATACTTTATTTGCCATTTGTGAAATAATTTTATTTTTGCTTTGCAAACTAATATTAAGATCACAAAATTTTTCAATTATATCACATAAAAAAGCTAAAAGACACCACCATCCATCACTGTCAAGCTCATTATAAGTTTTATTGTTTTCTTGTAAAAATGAAATAATTTCATGACGTAATAAAAAAAAGGTGATTCAAAACTTTACCTCTGCTTACCCATCGCACTGAAGTATGCAAAAGTATATCACCATAATTACTATTTATTTCTTCCAAAAGATTTTTAAATTTTCTGTGGTTGAACTCTTAGACTTGAATATAATTCATAATGTTTATGACAATTTTTATCACAACATCTACTTCTTTAATGAATATATGTGTCCCCAAGTTTTTTTTAGAGAATTAAACAATGGAATGATAAGAGATTTGTTAGATTGTATTTCTTTTTTAATAGGAAAATAAATTCCTTTTCTGATCCAATCATTGAAGGACATTGCATCACTGTACATGGAAACTATTTTTTTTTATTTTAATATTATTTTTCTCCAGAAAGTACAACTATTATTGACAAAATCACTACCTATAGTTTGATCCTTTATAAGAAGATATTTCAAAAAATTTTCATAAATTGAATTCTGTTCCATACAGTATCTGATGAAAATAACACATTGTGATGTTTCTGAAATGTCAGTACTAAAATCAACAGGCAAACTAAAATATTTGCAGTTTTTAAAATTTTCTATTATAATATCAAAAATATGTTTTGCAATATCTTCAATACATCTAATGTATGTAGAATCTGACAGTTGTAATATGTTAATTTGTAATAATATTTGACTTTTATTATTAAATTTATCAAATAATATATTTGAAGCACTTAAAAATTCTTTCACAAGTTCAGCATCTAAAAACAGTTTCATATTTTTGCCAAGTATATAAAAAATTTCATATGATGCTCATGTCACTGCTGATTCTTGTGAGATTGCTACTGACATAATATTTTGTTGGTGTTGCAATGATTTTTTGAAGACCCATGAGCAAAAGTATCATTAAACAATATGTTTCATGGAATAATGGTGGTGTTATATTTTTTAATGTGACATTTTCTTGACAAATCAAACATGTTGCTGAACCTTTATTATTTAACACAACAAAATATTCCTTTTCCCAGTTGTCTTGAAATATTCTATTTTCATCTGATAATTTTCATTTGTTGTTTGAAGATATCATTATGGTGGTAAAATAAGTTTGATATAAATTACTATCACAACTGTGTTTATACTAATTCACATATAAAACTGTCATGTCCCACTTTGCATTAAAAAATATGGACTATTGGCAGATTGAATTAAAGTTTCAAACTTCTGATTGGTCAATTATAGAATCTGCAATAAATATATTTGTCTTTTTAAAATTATAATTGTTTTAGTTTAGGATCATTTCTCAGATTACAAAAAGGTTTTAAAAATAAATTTATTTTTATAATTGATGATAATCTAATGTGGTCAAATTAAAATAAATGCTTACTATCCAATTATAAATTCCATCCTAATTCATTCAATTCCTTATCAATATGTTTTGGTATAAAAGTAAATATTTTTGATTAAAATCTGAAAAACAATTAAGTGGGCAAAATTTTTTGTTTACCAAATTATGTTTTTTATTTCTGAATTCAAAATGTAAAAATACAACTGTTGAGGTCATAGACTGGCATTCCTTTGCAGAGAAGAGAAGAAACAACCAAAGAGAAGAAACAACCAATCAGAAGTTTGAAAGATGAATTCATGTCATTGTTATACCATTAAATTTAAATGTTACTGATTTTTAAATTGAAAAAAAAAATACTTAAGGTGCTAAAGTCAGAAAAATAATGTTAAAGATAGCAGGTTGAGAGCAAGTATAAGTCATATATGCAGATAATTGGTCACTTCTGGTGTAGACATGGCAGGTTCTGTGGAATTAAAAAAAATGTCACATATGTTAACCATCAGTTTATTGCTGGGATGCACATAAAAGCTTGGTGGGCTGCATGCCACCTGCAGGCTTATGCTGAATATGGATGACTTAGACAATCCCAATATCAATTCCATTAAACGATCTTAAACTATTGTCCAAGTAACCTCCTTTTAATATCTTCTGCTGTTATTTGTAAACATATCATAATGATCATTAACTATTGTTTACAATCTAGATATTTTTAGGGATTCCACCTTCATTATTAAAAGGAGGTTGCCTTGACAACAGTTTGAGATTGATGATTGTAATTGATATTGGTATTATCTAAGTGTTGACTGGTTTCTAGTGATATAATAAGTGTAATAATTCTTAAGGCTAAATAGGTTTACAGGTGTCCATAAGAAACCAGTCAACACTTAGACAACAGTTTGAGATTGATGATTGTTATCTATATTGAGATTGTTTAAATGTTCAGGTTAGCAAGTATTTCCTTTGACTGTATACAGAGAACTAGGCTACTGTTATTCGGGTTTAACAGTTGTTCTCTGAAGAACGCATACTGTCTTTCAGGTTTGACAGTCATTCTCTGCCTTACCTTCAAAGAGATTGATTATTTATTGTCAGATCCCCAACCTAACGAAAACATTTGTATTCAGTGATAATCTTTTTCTATTGGCCTGTTGTTGCCATTGGCTGTGCGTTATCGTTATATATACACATTGGTTAGCAGCAATCTATGCTAAATCTGATCGCGATGAGAAAGGAATCTGGACTTGAAAGCAAGGTAAGATATGACAGTAATCAAACGCTAATTTAATTTAATTTTTAAGTTACTCGCCTTCAGAAAACCAATTTTATTTTAAAAATATCAGTCTTTAATTTTTATGCTATTAATTAATACAGACTTAGGCCTAGTTTTTAACCCTTTTTAAAAAGCAGCGTGAATTTCGCAGCAGAGTTTAATTCAGCATAGTTTTTTTTTTTAAAAAAAAAGAAGCTGAGAATAGTTATTTTCTACATAATAATTTTTACAAAATTTTTTTAAACTAATTGACTTCAGTATTGAAATTTAATGAGTTTTCGCCTAGTGTGGAATTGATTGAACTTAAGCGTTTGACCATTTAATGAAAAAAATTAGGAAGTGTTGCATTAAACCACTTTTCACACGTGATAAGTTATCAGTATTTTTAATTTGATTGGCTGGGAGCAGTATCTAGAGGGTTCTCAGATAAGATCTAAATAATAACCATAAAATGAATTCACATAATATAGCTATTAGTAAATCCCGTCTCATGGAAGTGGTAATTGCTTGAAAAATCATTAAGAGCCAGACTGGAATTTTGATTTCTTATTTAAAATGGTAAAAGTATTATAGCTTTAGCTGATGGAAATATAAATGAAGATAATGATTTATCACTGCAAATAAAAACGCTTACACCACTAAACTAGCTGTGTGTTTTTTTTTTATAATGTTTGTGCTACTTACAAATTAATATCACTAATTTTTAACTTTGCAATGAAAGGTAACGGTTGGCAAATAACTTTAAAAATAAATGAATTTACAATTAAAAAAAATAATTGAAGAAAAAAATCAAATAGTTGAGTGATTAGCAGATGTTCACACAATAAAAACAGATCGAGGTTCGATCCCGGAATTCATGTCTACCGTTGCGATAAATTGCAAAAATCGTATAAAATTAAAACTTAGAAAAACTATAATATTTTAAAATTTAATAATCGTCTAAAATAAATAAGACAAAATGTAATTAGATGAGACAGTCTAAATTTGGACAATATATAGATAATAAAATTTTTTTTTAAAAAAAAGAAGTAACAAGTTTAATATTTTTTTCAAAAACGAAGACTTATTCACACCTGACATCATAATATATCAGAACAATATAAGATAATCATACCTATGATGAATTCCTGAAAAACAAGGTACAATGAAAGGATTTGGAATAAATAACCTTTAAAAGAATAAACTAAGAAGTCAAAGATTATGAATTTTCCTCTCTCTTTGTCCCTCTAAATATAGATAAAGACAATCATATAGCCATATAGAAAGGTGTTGGTTAAATAGGCAAATTGATAGCCATATAGATAGGTAGAAATAGATAAATGGATGATTAGATGGATAAATAGATAAGCAAACAGATAAAGACAACAATAAATAGGAAAAAAAATTAAGATAGCAGTTAACTACATCATAGATAAATAGATGGATGGATAGATAATGAAGCAGTCAATCATAGCCCAAGATTGAGCTTCACTGTTCTACTACTTAACGCACATTTCATCCTGCTTCTTTTAGTCACTAAACATCACATGGCCACCATCTCTCATGATAGCACATAACTGCTATTAAACAGGCAAAACTCTTCATACAGTAATGCCACCCTGTGCCAACCAAAG
Organism: Epiperipatus broadwayi; assembly: GCA_028023455.1. Taxonomy (NCBI): domain Eukaryota; kingdom Metazoa; phylum Onychophora; class Udeonychophora; order Euonychophora; family Peripatidae; genus Epiperipatus; species Epiperipatus broadwayi. Next base: position 460,346 of record JAQFVV010012656.1, read on the forward strand.
TAATCAATGGATGCCAGAAGGCTTGTGCATCAAATCCCCATCTAGTGCATACTCATCTAATATCCCCAGACTAGTTTCTAGCTTGTGGTCTTCATCAGTGAGGAGCCTTGGATCTGAGAGCACTGCATTTAGATCTTAGGATTTAATGCAACCCCCCAGCAGCCACCTTTTATTGGTACTTAACTCAAAACTATGAGAATAAAATTGAAAACAATGATATTTTCAATCTAAGCCCAATATCTTATATAGTCATATGGATCTGAACTCAGTTCAGCACCCATACATTTTGATGTCTTTGGCTTTTTAACAATGATAGCCATCACTATCCTATTAGGCAGGATTAGTGTTAAACAACTAAACATCACATGATCATCATCTTTCAAGCTAGCTCATAACTGTTATTAAACAGGCAAAACTCTTCATACAGTAGTGCCACCCTGTGCCAATGAGAGTAATCTATAAAATTCCAGAAGGTTTGTGCATAAAATCCCCATCTAGTGCCTACTCATCCAATATCCTCAGACTGGTTTCTGGCTTGTGCCCTTCATCAGTGAAGACCTTGGATCTGAGAGCATGAGTTCAGCCACATGACAATATAAGCTATTAAGCTTAAATTGAAAATATTATTGTGTTTTCAATTTCATTCACTTAGTTTTGTAGTTACAGATAAAAGGTGACTGTTGGAGTGTTGCATTAGATCCTAAGATTTAGGGGTAGTGCTCTCACATTCAAGGTTCCTCACTGATGAAGGCCACAAGCCAGAAACTAGTCTGGGGATATTGCATGAGTAGGCACTATATGAGACTTTAAGCACAAGCCTTCTGGCATCCATTGATTACTCTGGTTGGCACATGGTGGCACTACTGTATGAAGAGTTTTGCCTGTTTTTTTAACTCCTTTTAGATATATGTATATAAGTTATATGTGTATTTCTGAGAAGCGTCTATAAGATTTATAAATATAAATCTTAAATAAAAAATTTCTTTAATTATTTTAATATTAACGTCTATGAATGCAACTTAGATATATACATATATTACTACTGGAGCATATATATATAATTGCAAACATTAAATATTGTAAATAATTTTTTTTTTAAAAACTTATATTTTATTTTACTTTATAATTATTCCTCTTTATATAATTACTTGAAAACCAGGCACTTTTCACAAACCTGGCTTTCAAGCACCCACCAACTATCCACACTACCTCATACAACTGATACACATGACCACACACATGTACAAAAGATAAAAAATCAGCAATATGCATATTTCATGCTAAACCAGCACTCATCAGTTGGTTCAGATTATCATCTTCCACGCATATATATAATCAGTGCTCAGCTTATATTAAGGTAGCAAATCTTCACACTTTAATGAACAGGCCTCAATCTACTCCAACCTCCAACTCTCCATCCATCCATATCATTGAAAATCTGATGATGGAAAGCCAAATCCCATGCTGATGCCAATATTATTGCCAAGCCCATGTTGACCTGAAGTCACTCTGACCCCTCATGTATGGGGCCTTATCCATTATATACATAGAAAAGGGATAGGCGGGATACAAGCTTACATGTAAATATTTGAAAACCAGGCACTCTTCACAATCCTGGAACTTAATTGTAAATATAGGGGATTTGACTTCAGACTTTCAAGCACCCACCAACTATCCACACTATCTCATACAACTGATACACAGACCACACACATGTAGAAAAAGTAAATAATCACCACTAGCACTCATCAGTTGGTCCAGATTATCATCTCCCACACACATATATAATCAGTGCACATTTTATAGTAAGATAGCAAATCTTCACACTTTAATGGACAGGCCTCAATCTACTCCAACCTCCAACTTTCCAGTCATCCATATCATTGAAAATCTGATGATGGGAAGCCCTATATTACAATTAAGTACCAGGTTTGTGAAGAGTGCCTCGTTTTCAAATATTTACATATAAGCTTGTATCCTGCCCACCCCTCTTCTATGTATTTAATGGATAAGGTTCTATACATGAGGGGTCAGAGTGACTTCAGGTCAACATGGGCTTCGGCAATAATATTGGCAATCAGCACGGGATTTTGGCTTTCCATAATCAGATTTTCAATGATATGGATGGCTGGGAGAGTTGCAGGTTGGAGTAGATTGAGGCTTGTCCATTAAAGTGTGAAGATTTTCTATTTTAATATAAACTGAGCACTGATTATATATATATATATATATATATATATAATCAGTGCTATATATATATATATATATATATATATATATATTGTAACCTAGTGTTATTGACACTTGGTTTACTTGGCATTATTTCTGCAGGAAAACAATGCTATTCTTTAAAGAAATAAAAAGATAAAATAACAATAGTAATAATTGATTAATAAAGTATGCTATTCACTCACTTTGGCATGTTTTGGGTGAATAACTAATAGATTTAATAACTCAATGTCATTTTTAAAGAGAGAACATGAATAATTTAATTGAGATATTAATAATTAGAGCAAATTAATATGGTATAAAAGCTAAACAGTAATTGATTTTGGATGGGTAGAGAGGGGAGTGGATGAGTGTCTTATCATAAAGCACAATAACTTCTGGTAATTTCTTTTTGTAAAAAAAAAAAAAAAAAAAAAAAAAAAAAAAAAAAAAAGAAAAAAATAATGTTTAAAGAATTATACATCACTGATTGTTAATTTAATGTATTTATTATTATTTTTTTTATATTGTCAAATTACTTTGTAATCCAGGTAAATAATACTAAAACTATATGATTGTAATAGGTTTTTCCTTTCTTTTGTTTATGTTATAATCAAATGATTATTTTTCTGGAAGAGGTCGCTAAAGTAAAAAAAAAAAAACAACAACAAAACGAAACAACCAATTTCATAATCAAGATCATTTTTTTTTTAAAAAAAATATAGTCTGCTTTTAGTTTTCAAGGAAGGAACAGTGCTGAAATTTGGTAACTCAATTTTTTCATTTTATTTTGCAGAAATAAATGTAATCAAAGTAAAATTTTAATAATATAATGTGTGGCTAAATTTTTTTGATAAGATATCCTGATTTTCTTTGCCATCTACCTATTTAAAGACCTTTTATACTTAAAAATTTATTGTCTCACGCTAAAGTTCAAAAATGACAGATGTAACTAAAAGAGTCACGAAAAATTATATTATATCTAAATTAAGGAAAAGAAGCGATTTCCAAGAAAAGATTAATTATTTATTAACTTTATGTCATTTATTGATATTTTCTTGGTATAGAAAGAAAAAAAAAATAATTGAAAGAAATATTTTGAAACCAAGGAAAATCAACTAGAAACATTTTCGCGCTCTTTCTCAATATTGTCTGCCTTTACAAGTAATGTAGTTACATACGTTAAAATATGTTTTATTCACCAAGAATTGTCTGGAAATAATAATAATGATAAATAAGATTAAATTATGCACCTGTATATTTTTTAAAAAAAAATATATATAAACTTTCTCAGAGTAAATATAGGAAAAGTTATATAGGGGCATTCTTACGGAGAAGTTACCGTTAAAAAAAAAATTTATAATTCCTAAAGTATGAACAAAACCAAATATCTTAGTGACTTAATGATAAAAATAAATGATATATTATATTATACATCAGTTGGAATTATTAAAACTTCCTGTACACGTAAATTGACTGCAGTTATTATCATAATAATCTCTCGGAAAATTGCGCATTTTCGTCCATAAGTAAGCTAGCTAATAAGTATACGTATCGTCAATAAAAAAAAATATTGTGTATGTTTATCGTCTATCGTCAACTATTCGTTATGTTAGAATATGTATATTTTATTTTCTTGGATCCCAAAATTGTAGTAGTTTAATTCAAGTAAGAATTAATCTTCAATTCTGCTATATGTTTCTTTACCTAATTTATTAAACGCACAAAATAAGAGAAAACTTTTATTTAAAGGAAATAATACCATGCGTTTATTGTTTTTAAACTTGCTTCGTGAAATACGACTGGATAAAGCTCTTCACCTGGACCAATTGCTCAACAGAAAAACATTTTCTAATGAGAGAGTATGCACTTGTTAATTAATGATTGTTTAAAACTAAGTTATAAATGATATGTATTTTTTTGTTATATCACATAGGTTAAAGTCTGTATGGTCAAGTGATATTTAATAGCCTTGTAATGACAAAGGTATGTTTTAATATAATTATTATAGGTTAAGTTGATATTTAACACGAAAAAAAAAAAATCTATAAAATATGTTTTAATTATTACATACAATTGTAGGTAGAAATTTTGTATGTTAGATACGTAAAAGAAAAATATTTAGATATTTAAGGGGTAAAATAAATATTGAAAATTATCAGAAGTAACTAAAAAAAAAAAAAATGCTATAACAAAATATTTCTTGTTAAAGTTTTGAAACGAATTTATACTGTATTAATTGAGGAATTTATTCCTAATTATTCTTAAATAACACATCCACTTTATTTAGTTTAAGATAGTATGCTACCAACTATTTTTGAATGTTCCTTTATTAAAATTAAAATTATTATACTTTTATTCTATGATGTCCATTGATTTCAGATGTTGATCAAAGTATACACGGTAACATAAGTTTATTATAATCAGTGTATTTACTTATCCTGCCCAGATATAGCATTGGTATATGCTTAATATTCGCATAGGTAATAATTATAATGTATTTATTTTGTGGGATGAAAAATGATCTCCCCAAAAGCTTTGTTTTCCATGAGAGGAAGATTTTAAATATAATGTTCGGGTATGTTTATAGCCCAAGTGATCGATTCTCATAGATAGGACGATCAAGAATTTATCTAGCATTTAGTATGCTTCATTCGTTTAAATCCCAGGAGAGGATTGTATTTGGTGTGTGTTCGTTGTATGCCCAAGTAAGAGGCAAGAAACCACCAAAATATTTTAATGTAGTAGATTACTTTACAGACCTTCGTGGTTATTCCATATTCCTCATGTGAAAATAAAGATAGCTCCACCATGGAAGGTGTTGATTATTGTGCTTAATTTTGAAAGTTCGGGCAAGATAAAGGTTATATTGGAGGTGTTAGTTCCTCAAGATCCACTTTAGTATAAATAGTGCGTTAGTAACTAGGATCAATATCTGTATTGTGCTGCTAAATATTGCTAGTATTTGACAAGTAAATCAATGGAGAAAGTAATTAAAATTGCGTAATTTAAAACGCTTATTTACTGAAGGAATATTCAAATGCAATATTTAATTCTGGTTAGTAATTAAATAATACTCATATTTAAAATTATACGTATGAATAAAATTTGTATCATAACTTAAGTTAGCATTAAGTTAAATGTAAGATGGTAAGTGTAACTTCTGATAACTGGCCTATAATTAGAATAGGTTATCCCATTAAAGACCATAAATAAAGTAAATGTATTAGAAATAAATTTAATATTTTGCGTATTGCATATGATGGGATTAATCATTTAAAAAAAAAAAAATAGTTAGTCAATAATTTTGAATAAAAGCTTCTACAAGGTTACCAAAATTTAATAAACAATGTATTGGTAATGAAATGTACTTTTAGTTAATCAATCCATATGATTGCATACAGGAGAAGTAGTAACCTCTAGTCCATAACCAAAAGAGTATACAGATTAATGTCAGTTATATTTTATATTTTTGTATTACTATGGGATTATTGAATAAATGTTCATATATTTTTTTTTGTGATAATAATAAATTATAGTCTTGTTAAAATTTGTTGTAGATTCATTTTTTTTGTTTTTATATGCTAAATATAAGTGTTTGCACAATATTTGCAAAACCTTTTCTTGAGTCCGAAATCATTCCAAATTCTTAAAAACTTAATATACCAGATAAATAAAGTTAAGCAGATCGGAATATGTCATTATATTTTAGTTTAATGATAATTATTTATGGAGTTGAAAACTTAAGACTAAACATTCACCTTTGTATAAAAAAAAAAAATGAATTTATTCCCAAACCATTAACTTTGGTTGCACATTATTCCATTCCCATTTAGTTAAATTGTCTAAGTAATAAATCTTAGTTATATTATTGTGTTGTCATGGATGATGGAAGGACACAAAAAGCACCCTTGTCTTTTTATTATTCTGACTGAGATTCTGAAAAAAAAAAAAAAGGCTGTGTTATTCAAAATTATACGTCATTATTGAATAGAATTATCATCTCTTTAAATAATATAGCAGTGGATATGAGAGATGAAGACACATTGAATTTAAGTAAAATAAATGTTTCCTATAGCCGACCAGAATGCCAGTCATATGCGACAACACAATACTGCCGAGCATTTCCTTACATGAAACAAAGAACCCTGAGATTAATATTATTATAATTATTCTTTAAATTAATAAGTGATCAATTATTGTTGTTATTACAATCGTGGCATGGCTTAAGAGAATTGAATGTACAATTGTATTATATGAAAAGTATTTTAGATCATATTGGAAAATTAATGGATATGTTGCTTTTATTTTGGTTGCCTTAACAACAACCTGAAAAATTAGTGTCATGGGTGCAAATAAACTAAACTAATAAAAATATTAGTAAATAAAATGAATAAATAAATTTCTAATAATCTAATTAAGAATACTGGGTTAGAAATGGCCGCCCAACTACAGGGGCCATCGATGGCTATAGCTGGCCACGAGGAATTTAGTAAACTTTTCTTGAAGTCAATATTAATATTGTTTGCACTTGAATGGATTAGTTATTCATTGATTAAAAATATTTGCCAATAATGAATTGTTTTAGCCATAAGATATTATGTGAATATCTATTATATGATCTAATCTTTTGCCACTGAAAAATAAATAATTAAGTTGTCAGTTTATGATGTTGTGGTCTGTAGGCAATTCCATAAAACACTGTAATGATTTTATCATTTATGATGATCTGTTTGTCTGGTCTTGTGATTGGCACTTATGCTATATTACATAATATCTAATGATATTTATATGGACCAAGAAGCATGTGAAAAAAAAAAAGCATATTTAGTAGTTAATGTTGGAGCTTTAGGGATATTAAATGTCAGAGCATAGTTTTTGGTGTAGATTGTTTTTGGTAGGAGAGGCATGGAGGCAGGATGTCTTGTCAATAATTTCTTATCGATAAATTTATTAATAGTTCATTGCTAATATTTCAGTACTGTTAAATACTAAAAGAGTTAGAATTTTAATATGAGTGAAAACAAAGATAATCATAGTATTTCTGAGGATTTGGGAGGATCCCAAGAGTTACAATCCCCTGATACACAGACTCCATATTTTAGTGTACAATTAAAAGAGGAAGGGGAAGATTTGGATATAGCTAACCCAGAAGAAGCCACAATAATAAAGGGAAAACATGAAAATGAGCCAGATCAATTAATGAGAAATACATTGGAGGAATTCTTGAAAAAATTAGAAAAATCAAATAGTGAATTGAAAAGTCAGATACAAAACTCAAATAGTGAATTAAAACAATCAAATAGTGAATTAAAAAGTCAGATCCAAAACTCAAATAGTAAATTAGAACAATCAAATAGTGAATTAAAAAGTCAGATACAAAACTCAAATAGTGAATTAAAAAGTGAATTAAAAAGTCAGATCCAAAACTCAAATAGTAAATTAGAACAATCAAATAGTGAATTAAAAAGTCAGATACAAAATTTAAATATTAAATTAGAGAATCAAATGCAGGAGATCAAAGAGACATCTCAAAATCAAGTACAGGAGATAAAGGACTTAAGGGAAGATTTGAGAAATCATGTAGAAGAATCAAAATTGGCCTCTGAAAAGCTGGAAATAAGAATAAGGAAAGAGATCGAAACAAATTCTGAAAGGGCAGAAAATATGATTGAGGCTATCCAGCAGGACTTTAAAAGTCAATATATTGTATTAAACAATGAAGTACAGGAAATAAGAAATTATCAAAAGGAAACAGTAGTATTTCAAAGAGAAGTTCAGGATAGAGTTGAATCTATTAAGGGAGAATTAGACAGTGCTAGAAGTGAAGTTAGTAATTTGAAAGAGGAAGTTAAAAATATAACTCTAGCACCTGACAATGTAGTGAAAGGATGTCAGAGCCAGATTACCAGATTAATAGCTAAACTAGAAACTCAAGAGTTGACCCAATGTGAGATTAATCAAAATCTAGAAAGTGAGCTAAGTCAAGTTATGGGAAGAGTAGAAAATTTTAATGATATAATAAAGAGTAATGCACAGCTATTACATAATAATCTCCAAGATGAAATAGGGGAATTAATGACTCAGTGTGAGAGTAAAGTCTATCAAAGGTTAGAAGATAAATTCGGGATAGATAAAGATGAAACTATTAACCAATTGGAACAACAGATTAAACACTTAAATGTAGGCCTAAAAGATAGTTCAAAGAGAATAGACTGTGAATGGCAGAACTATAAGTTAGAATTAGAGAGTCGAATGCAAGCTATAGACTATAATAGGGATAATTTTACAAAAAGTAAAAAAGTTGTTCAAAGTAAAGGTTTATCTGAAACTCAAGTAAAGGAAACAAATAATGGTCATAATAACCAAGTAATATCTGAGTTACATACGGTAATTAATCCAGTAGAATCAATATACGATCCATTAAATGAGGCTAGAAGTAAAGTCATGCTAGAGCCAGAAAGTAATAGCTCCATGGCCTTAAAATTCTTAAAAATAAAATTTTTTAGAGGTGAATATCTGGAGAATCCACACGAGTATCTCCAGAATCTGGAGGAGTTATTCACCTTATGTCATTTATCTGAGATAGAAAAGATTGCTATTGCCGCTAACCATTTGTGTGCAGCATCTAAAGACTGGTGGCAATCATTATTTATTAAACCAGAAACATATGGAGACTTCAAATATCTTATGTTAGCCAGTTTTTGGGGGGAAGACCGCCAAGATAACCTGAGATATCAGATATCTCAGGAAAGATATCATGTAAATAAGGGTAGTTATACTCAGTTTTTCAGGAGTCAGGCCGTCAAATTGAAAACCTTGACAGCTTATCCTTTATCTGAGACACAAATTGTGCGAATAATTCGCCATAATCTGCCGAGGCATATAGAGCAGATCTTGATTGCTGCTGACAGACATACCATAGAAGAGGTAGTAGAAATTTTAGATTCGTTAGAGACCAGCGATAGGAATATTGATAATAGAATTAGGGTAAATAGAGACACCCATCCGATGGTGAGTAATATCAATTTCGCAGATAGGTCACATATGGGAAGGAGGAAGTTAGTTAGAGAAAAAGGATATTATAGGACGAATCCCTATGGTAGACAGAATAGCCACCTCAGTAGGCCAACAGTTAAGAGTAGAATTCTGAATGAGAATCAGCCTTCTACTAGTGGTATCCCAACAATACCAAAGAAAAATATAAAAGGTAGTAAAAGTAGCGGGGCATTAAATTAAAAAGGACCTCGCAGGAACGTTCCTCACTTCGGGGCCCTATTTTTAAACATATGGGGAACAGCATGATGTGGATTATCAATAATATAGACCTTGACATTGATTATTTGGAACCTGGCAAAATGTCTGAGCCACCTATCTTGTACAACTGTCCCATGATAAAGATTATCATTTCAGGAATTGTTGTCAACACCTTAATTGATTCAGGCAGTCAAGCTTCCTTGTTGTCTGAAGAAACTTACTTGAAAATTCAGTCAGCTGACCAATCTATTCCAATTTTACCAACTAAGGTGATTAGGGTAATACTTGCTAATGGAAAGAAGACTAAGTTATCTAATAGACAGGTTTTTATTACATTAGAAATTAATGTGTGCAAATTTGAGCATGTCTTTTTAATCATGCCAGGTTTGATTCATGAAGCCATAATTGGTTCGGATTTCATGACTCTAAATAATTGTTATATTAATTACAGAGATGAAACTTTTGGATGTAAAGAGGAGATTTGCCCTCTTGTAGTCAATTGTAATAGTCAGATGAATCAATTAATGACCATACAGGAGACAACAGTTGATGTAAATATTAAAGTTAAGTTGGATGGTTCATGTATTATTGGCACAGAATACTATAAACCATTTTTCCAGTTGTTGTTCCAGTATCGTTGTGTTTTCTCCAAAATACCTGGTATATTAAAAGGGTATGTCCATAGAATCAATTTGAAAGATAATGAGCCTTTCCAGCAGCGTACTTATCCTATTCCTTATCAATACCAGGCAGAGGTTCAACAGCAGATTAATAAGATGATTGACTGGCAAATAATTAAGCCCAGCCCTTCGTCTTATGTGAATCCATTAGTAGTAGTCAAAAAGAAAGATGGATCCATTAGAGTCTGTCTGGATGCACGTACACTTAACCAGCATACTGTCCCAGAGCATGACATACCATCACCTATTCAGGAATTATTGACGAAGTTCAAAGGGAAGAGCATATTCTCCACATTTGATTTAACCGCCAGCTATTGGCAAATCCCACTCCACAAAAATGATCAAAAGTATACGGCATTCCGTTACCAGGGCCAATCTTATATTTTTCAAAGGATGCCCTTTGGTTTAATTAATAGTGGGGCTGGCCTTATCAGATGCTTGAATATGGTCTTTTCAAAAGAACTGAAAAATTTGTTAGTTATATATGTCGATGATATTGTCATTGCTTCGGAAAATTTAAATGATCATTTACAGCATCTTAGCATGTTTCTTTGTGAGTGTTCAGATAACAATATAAAAGTCAACTTAGAAAAATGTATTTTAATTGCCCGAGAAATCTCTTTTCTTGGTCATTTGGTTAGTGCTGAAGGGGTCAAACCTCACCCAGACAAAATTGCCGCCATTCAAAGGTTTCCCGTCCCTAAAACCAGAAAGCACTTGAGATCGTTTTTGGGACTGTGTAATTACTATCACAGGTTTTATAAAAAATTTTCATATGATACTATGCACTTATCTGTTTTATTAAAAAAGTGTGAAAAGTGGAGGTGGACCCAGGAACATACAAGGGAATTTCAAATTGTTAAAGATAACTTTTTAAAAACAGTAATTTTAGCCTATCCAGATTTAAATAAAGAGTTCTATTTGCAAACCGACAGTAGTGGGTTCGGTTTAGGGGTGATTCTATACCAATTTAATGAGAATAAGGAACCTAGAGTCTTATATTTCTTAAGCCGACATTTAAGGGGAGCGGAACTTAACTATACCACCACAGAAAAAGAGGCATTAGCTGTTGTGTGGGGATTTCAAAAACTTAGACAGCTTTTGTTGGGATCAAAAATTATAGTATTAACTGATCATCGTAGTTTAGAGTTTCTCAACAAGAGTTACCTTAATAATGAAAGATTAATCAGATGGAGCCTCTATCTCCAACAGTATCAGTATGAAATCATATATTGTTCAGGACAGGATAATGTCATTGCAGATATTCTTAGCCGCAATCCTGTTTCTGTTAATTATCAGAACCCCAGTACTGAAAATATAATTATTTGTAATATGTCTAGTTTGTTAGAGGAAGAAATAGTTAGAGATTATACAAATTTAGAATTACTGCAAGCACAGGATGCTAGGCTGGAGAGAATAGTTCACTTCTTATCAGATCCAGCTAAATTAGGTCAGAAAAGTAGATATGCTGATAGAATTAAAGAGGGGTATAGGTTTAAAGATAGAATTTTAATGAAGAAATTAAAAAGGGGAGATGAAAATTCTTGGAGAGTGATTATTCCTTTATGTTTAGTCAATAAACTCATAGATTATGTTCACACCCAATATGGACACTATGGAATTCAGAACATTGAACCTATTATTAAGAAGCATTTTTATTTTCATAAGATGTCTGAATCCATTGCCCGTAGACTTAGGGAATGCGAGATTTGTTTAAAAACTAAGTTTCAAAATAAATCGTATGTGGGAACACTTCAACCCATACTGCCCAGTCAGCCCAATGAATTATTGGCACTGGACTTTTATGGACCACTTCCACCTTTCAACCGTCAAAAATTTATTCTTGTGATGTATGACGTTTTTACCAAATATGTCTCTGCTTACCCAGTTCCAAAAACAGATGCTAAAAATGTTATTAAGTGCTTGGAAACTTATCAAATTCCATTAATAGGAAAACCAGCTTCAATACTTACCGACCACGCTACTGCATTCATTTCTGGTACATGGAAAAAGTGGGGTAAGAAGCAAAATATTCAACATATCATGTGCTCGATTAGAAATCCCCAATCCAATCCAAGTGAAAGAATCATGCGTGAGATAAGTAGGTTGTTCCGAGTATATATAGAACGGGATCACAAACAGTGGGTCAATAAGTTGCCACAGGTGATTAATTATATAAATATAACTATTAATGAGTCTACTAGGATGTCTCCAATTCGGCTGCACTTTGGTAGACCTGAACCTTTACTAATCAAAACACCGTTACCCGTAATAGTGGAAAATATTAATGTGGAACATGACCAAGCACTGGCCAGAATTAACCTTAAAAAGATGGGTGATAAACGCACTCGTTATTCCAAAACCAGTCCACATCCTTTTAAAGTCCATGATTTTGTTTTAATTAGAACTCCCCATGTGAGTAATCTCCGGAAACATATGTTTAGAAAATTCATGTATCTTTATGAAGGCCCCTATGAAATTGTGAAACAAGTGGGTGAGAATGCCTTTTTGGTCTCAACCCCTGATGGAACAAGAGGTACCTATAATGCCCGAAGCTTACTACCATATCCCAAGCAAAATTAAATCCTTTAAACTGTATTTATTGACATAAGAAAGAAGTAGGATATAAACTTAGTAATACCATAAGAAGTGTTAAAAATGCATATATTATTTTATTTTTTATTTATTATAACGGTGGGAGAATTGTAACCTAGTGTTATTGACACTTGGTTTACTTGGCATTATTTCTGCAGGAAAACAATGCTATTCTTTAAAGAAATAAAAAGATAAAATAACAATAGTAATAATTGATTAATAAAGTATGCTATTCACTCACTTTGGCATGTTTTGGGTGAATAACTAATAGATTTAATAACTCAATGTCATTTTTAAAGAGAGAACATGAATAATTTAATTGAGATATTAATAATTAGAGCAAATTAATATGGTATAAAAGCTAAACAGTAATTGATTTTGGATGGGTAGAGGGGGGAGTGGATGAGTGTCTTATCATAAAGCACAATAACTTCTGGTAATTTCTTTTTGTAAAAAAAAAAAAAAAAAAAAAAAAAAAAAATAATGTTTAAAGAATTATACATCACTGATTGTTAATTTAATGTATTTATTATTATTTTTTTTATATTGTCAAATTACTTTGTAATCCAGGTAAATAATACTAAAACTATATGATTGTAATAGGTTTTTCCTTTCTTTTGTTTATGTTATAATCAAATGATTATTTTTCTGGAAGAGGTCGCTAAAGTAAAAAAAAAAAAAAAACAACAACAAAACGAAACAACCAATTTCATAATCAAGATCTTTTTTTTTTTTGAAAAAAAATATAGTCTGCTTTTAGTTTTCAAGGAAGGAACAGTGCTGAAATTTGGTAACTCAATTTTTTCATTTTATTTTGCAGAAATAAATGTAATCAAAGTAAAATTTTAATAATATAATGTGTGGCTAAATTTTTTTGATAAGATATCCTGATTTTCTTTGCCATCTACCTATTTAAAGACCTTTTATACTTAAAAATTTATTGTCTCACGCTAAAGTTCAAAAATGACAGATGTAACTAAAAGAGTCACGAAAAATTATATTATATCTAAATTAAGGAAAAGAAGCGATTTCCAAGAAAAGATTAATTATTTATTAACTTTATGTCATTTATTGATATTTTCTTGGTATAGAAAGAAAAAAAAAAAATAATTGAAAGAAATATTTTGAAACCAAGGAAAATCAACTAGAAACATTTTCGCGCTCTTTCTCAATATTGTCTGCCTTTACAAGTAATGTAGTTACATACGTTAAAATATGTTTTATTCACCAAGAATTGTCTGGAAATAATAATAATGATAAATAAGATTAAATTATGCACCTGTATATTTTTTTTAAAAAAAAAAAAATATATAAACTTTCTCAGAGTAAATATAGGAAAAGTTATATAGGGGCATTCTTACGGAGAAGTTACCGTTAAAAAAAAATTTATAATTCCTAAAGTATGAACAAAACCAAATATCTTAGTGACTTAATGATAAAAATAAATGATATATTATATTATACATCAGTTGGAATTATTAAAACTTCCTGTACACGTAAATTGACTGCAGTTATTATCATAATAATCTCTCGGAAAATTGCGCATTTTCGTCCATAAGTAAGCTAGCTAATAAGTATACGTATCGTCAATAAAAAAAAAATATTGTGTATGTTTATCGTCTATCGTCAACTGTTCGTTATGTTAGAATATGTATATTTTATTTTCTTGGATCCCAAAATTGTAGTAGTTTAATTCAAGTAAGAATTAATCTTCAATTCTGCTATATGTTTCTTTACCTAATTTATTAAACGCACAAAATAAGAGAAAACTTTTATTTAAAGGAAATAATACCATGCGTTTATTGTTTTTAAACTTGCTTCGTGAAATACGACTGGATAAAGCTCTTCACCTGGACCAATTGCTCAACAGAAAAACATTTTCTAATGAGAGAGTATGCACTTGTTAATTAATGATTGTTTAAAACTAAGTTATAAATGATATGTATTTTTTTGTTATATCACATAGGTTAAAGTCTGTATGGTCAAGTGATATTTAATAGCCTTGTAATGACAAAGGTATGTTTTAATATAATTATTATAGGTTAAGTTGATATTTAACACGAAAGAAAAAAAAATCTATAAAATATGTTTTAATTATTACATACAATTGTAGGTAGAAATTTTGTATGTTAGATACGTAAAAGAAAAATATTTAGATATTTAAGGGGTAAAATAAATATTGAAAATTATCAGAAGTAACTAAAAAAAAAAAAAAATGCTATAACAAAATATTTCTTGTTAAAGTTTTGAAACGAATTTATACTGTATTAATTGAGGAATTTATTCCTAATTATTCTTAAATAACACATCCACTTTATTTAGTTTAAGATAGTATGCTACCAACTATTTTTGAATGTTCCTTTATTAAAATTAAAATTATTATACTTTTATTCTATGATGTCCATTGATTTCAGATGTTGATCAAAGTATACACGGTAACATAAGTTTATTATAATCAGTGTATTTACTTATCCTGCCCAGATATAGCATTGGTATATGCTTAATATTCGCATAGGTAATAATTATAATGTATTTATTTTGTGGGATGAAAAATGATCTCCCCAAAAGCTTTGTTTTCCATGAGAGGAAGATTTTAAATATAATGTTCGGGTATGTTTATAGCCCAAGTGATCGATTCTCATAGATAGGACGATCAAGAATTTATCTAGCATTTAGTATGCTTCATTCGTTTAAATCCCAGGAGAGGATTGTATTTGGTGTGTGTTCGTTGTATGCCCAAGTAAGAGGCAAGAAACCACCAAAATATTTTAATGTAGTAGATTACTTTACAGACCTTCGTGGTTATTCCATATTCCTCATGTGAAAATAAAGATAGCTCCACCATGGAAGGTGTTGATTATTGTGCTTAATTTTGAAAGTTCGGGCAAGATAAAGGTTATATTGGAGGTGTTAGTTCCTCAAGATCCACTTTAGTATAAATAGTGCGTTAGTAACTAGGATCAATATCTGTATTGTGCTGCTAAATATTGCTAGTATTTGACAAGTAAATCAATGGAGAAAGTAATTAAAATTGCGTAATTTAAAACGCTTATTTACTGAAGGAATATTCAAATGCAATATTTAATTCTGGTTAGTAATTAAATAATACTCATATTTAAAATTATACGTATGAATAAAATTTGTATCATAACTTAAGTTAGCATTAAGTTAAATGTAAGATGGTAAGTGTAACTTCTGATAACTGGCCTATAATTAGAATAGGTTATCCCATTAAAGACCATAAATAAAGTAAATGTATTAGAAATAAATTTAATATTTTGCGTATTGCATATGATGGGATTAATCATTTAAAAAAAAAAAAAAAAAATAGTTAGTCAATAATTTTGAATAAAAGCTTCTACAAGGTTACCAAAATTTAATAAACAATGTATTGGTAATGAAATGTACTTTTAGTTAATCAATCCATATGATTGCATACAGGAGAAGTAGTAACCTCTAGTCCATAACCAAAAGAGTATACAGATTAATGTCAGTTATATTTTATATTTTTGTATTACTATGGGATTATTGAATAAATGTTCATATATTTTTTTTTGTGATAATAATAAATTATAGTCTTGTTAAAATTTGTTGTAGATTCAATTTTTTTGTTTTTATATGCTAAATATAAGTGTTTGCACAATATTTGCAAAACCTTTTCTTGAGTCCGAAATCATTCCAAATTCTTAAAAACTTAATATACCAGATAAATAAAGTTAAGCAGATCGGAATATGTCATTATATTTTAGTTTAATGATAATTATTTATGGAGTTGAAAACTTAAGACTAAACATTCACCTTTGTATAAAAAAAAAAAAAAATGAATTTATTCCCAAACCATTAACTTTGGTTGCACATTATTCCATTCCCATTTAGTTAAATTGTCTAAGTAATAAATCTTAGTTATATTATTGTGTTGTCATGGATGATGGAAGGACACAAAAAGCACCCTTGTCTTTTTATTATTCTGACTGAGATTCTAAAAAAAAAAAAAAAGGGCTGTGTTATTCAAAATTATACGTCATTATTGAATAGAATTATCATCTCTTTAAATAATATAGCAGTGGATATGAGAGATGAAGACACATTGAATTTAAGTAAAATAAATGTTTCCTATAGCCGACCAGAATGCCAGTCATATGCGACAACACAATACTGCCGAGCATTTCCTTACATGAAACAAAGAACCCTGAGATTAATATTATTATAATTATTCTTTAAATTAATAAGTGATCAATTATTGTTGTTATTACAATCGTGGCATGGCTTAAGAGAATTGAATGTACAATTGTATTATATGAAAAGTATTTTAGATCATATTGGAAAATTAATGGATATGTTGCTTTTATTTTGGTTGCCTTAGCAACAACCTGTGTAAAGTAGTGTCATGGGTGCAAATAAACTAAACTAATAAAAATATTAGTAAATAAAATGAATAAATAAATTTCTAATAATCTAATAATAAAAATACTGGGTTAGAATATATATATATATATATATATATATATATATATATATATATATATATATATATGGGAGATGATAATCTGGAGAATGATGAGTGCTGGTTTAGATAAAATATGTATATTGGTGATTATTTATTTTCTATATGTATGTGGTATGTGTATCAGTTGTATAAGATAGTGTAGATAGTTGGTTGTGTTAAAATGTGTGTTAAATTTATATTTATATAATTAATAAAAAAATAAAATGGAAGATGCAACCAATAACTGTCCAAGAGTAATGAAAAGGGTGGAAACATTAGATTGTTTCAGGGTTTTAATGAAAGTAAAATTAAAACAAGGCTACTGGATTTTAATTTAGCTGCTGACATTTTTGTCAAATCTTATTTTTAATCTGGAAATTGATTTGAATTTATTTTTGGACAGTTATCTAGTGACTGCATCTTCAATAACAATAGAGAAAATATTTCTGTAGATTGAGGATTTTATTTGAGTTAGGAATTTTAACTAACGCATTTAAATAACTTAAAAAAAATCCGTATGTATAGAGCTGAAAATCTATTGGGTTTGAGTTTGGTCAATTGTTGCTAACCTACTGCATGTCCTTTGATTTTTTGAAATGGTTTTTGAGTAGAGGGACCCAAGCCACTTTTCCCTCAATCTTCAACCCATCTCTTTGCCATGCAGCCATGTAGCTCTTTCCAGTCTAGAGTGCCCATGCCGTTAGAGAACCGCTGAGGTCAAGAAAAATGCCTTCAGCTTCAGCAAAATCTGTTTGCCATGAAAGTCAAAAAATGTCACTCGCCACCTAAGATTCATCCGTACTTCATTCCAGAGAATCATGATATAACAAGCCCAAAGTCATTGTAATCACCTTACCTAAATTCTAACTCCTGAGTCTTAAAAATGTAATATTTTTCTCTTTTTTAACTCATTAACTGGCCTGTATGTTAAATTAACTACTTATTTTCTATGTATTGATTCTCTACAACCTATATTAATCTTAATGTATAATATTTCACCCAACTCATGCTTATTATTTCTATAATGTATTGCAGTTATAATGTATTATTAATGATATTTTTATATTTTTCACATAATTTTTATTAGTAAATGTCAATCAAACCGAGTCTTGCGAGCTTCATCTATATCCCACTGTGGAATAGAGGGGGGAGGGGATAATTAATTATTTCATGTTATTTATTTCTAAATAGCTTATAATGTTGAGTTTCTCTCTTTAATGAATATAAGCCTTAAAAATATTTTATCATAAATTTATACAAAATGTATAAATACTTTTCCACTTTGGGTGAATCTTGGTGTCCATTAATTTTATCAATTTCTTCATTTTGATTATCATCACCAAAAGGCTGGCGACCTATTCTACTTTGTGATTCACACTCTTAGGTGTGTGAATATATTTCTTTTATATATGTTAAACAAAATAGGATTGATTCAAGAAGTGGGAAAAAATGCACACTTTATTAATTGTAGTTTTAATTTCTTATTAATGACTTTATCGTACATGGGTCATTACTTTAACATATCATTACGTATTTGTTAAACTACTTAAGGCTTGATTTTAATATTTAAATCCAATAACTTCATATCTTGATAGTAGCATTGCTGGTGTATGTCAGAAATTATTAATGAGTAACATAGGGCTCTGATCGGATTTGCTCATACCTCATTGTGGCTGATCATGACCTTCTTTCATTGTCATTCTTCTTCCAATTATATATTGCTATATGGAATGTATCTGTCCACACCTCATTCTGGAAGATTATGAAGCCTTCCATCGTTTAGTGTTCTTGTTCGAAACAGGAATATAAGTCTATGCCCTGGAACAAGCATGTTAGTGTAATAGAATTTCTGCATGGATTACCATACTCCAGACCATAGCAACTTTCTACCTCCCTTTTCATTTAGATATCACTCTGCCTGAAGCAGATGTATCATATCAAAATAGAAGAATGATGTTTTCTTGGCCAAAGTTTCCATTCTCTCTTTCACTGACACATATGCTAGCACTGCAATTCCTTATATTTCACTTCCCAGCCTGTTTAATAAAATAAATCATAATGATGTGTGATAATGAAACATTTATCTCTTTAAATATTTTTCATTGAAGTTTTAGATCCAACCGTTTTGAAACTGCCCTCCCTTTTCTTTTAAGTAAGCCATTATTGAATTTATAGAATTTTGCAATATTTGATCTTTAAATGTTGAAAATGTATAAAAGATATCTGTTTTTTATATGCTTATGAATCCTAATGGTATCTTTATTTAATTGTTTTAAATAAACACTACAAATGAAATAAACCTCTAAGCATGTGCACTTGAAGTTCTAACTGCTTCAGCTTCACTTATTTATATAGAAAGTAGGTTGAAGTAAAGAAGGCCCCCTCTTTTCTTCCAAAGAGTAAGCTTGTGGTTAAGACCTGTAGAGGTCCCTACCTTCATATTTTCAAGTGCACATGCTTAAAGGTTTATTGCCTTAGTAAATATTACTTATGTAATTAATGTGCGTTAAATAAATGTATAATTACTGCAAATGAAATAAATCTATGTATCAAATGCCAAGGGCATTCTATCAAAGTTACATAAACAGTGAAATTCTATTATCATACCTATATATGTGTTTTCTAAATATGTAGAACGTCCACCAACAACCCAGATAAACCTTTTTTGTAACATTAAATAAAATTTGATTTCAAAAGTACGTGATGTATTGTAATACCGCACTAGATTGTTATCTGATAAAATAAAAGTAATTGACTAAAGATTGTGAAATATTTGTAATTAAAATATAAAGTTTAAACTGTGTGAAATTGGTCATATATATAATCATCTTGAATTTTGTTATAAAAAATAGTCATATTTTAAATGTAATCCAGTATGTTCGAATCTTATTAATATATTTATATATGTCTTAAATAATATCTCGGGTTCACTCAATCTGTCATCATCATCATCAGCTGAGTTCTCATGCAAAACATTGTAGCACTGGGCCCAGAAATAATGAATTTATGTGGTATCACCATAGGTGTTGTCCATGGTGTTATAGATTTGGGAAATGGGAAAACAGGTTAGAATTCATGATTGCTCCTGATCTGTGTATCTCAGTCTTGATTGGATTCAGGGTAAGTTTTTTTGGATGGACATACATTTTCGACCAGTACAATAGATAGCATTAGGGAAAAAAGCTCCTCTTTTTTACATTGTGTAAACTAAAGAAAACAAATGATATTACATTAATAGGCACATTCCTGACCAAGGGGGATAAAGTAGCTAGTTATTAAAATATACATCCAGAGTCATATCTATGCAATTAATCATGTATATTTATTTGGGTTCAAAGCTGTTTAAAATCTTAACTGAGTTTTTAGCTTGGTAACAGATAAGAAAGTAAATATAATTGACACATGTATAACAGAATGGATATCAATTTGAAATAATCATTAATTACCCATCTTTACTTTACATAGCCTTGGAATAGAGAGCTGTTTTATATATATATATATATATATATATATATATATATATATATATATATATATATATATATATATATATATATATATATATAGATAGATAGAGAGAGAGAGAGAGAGAGAGAGCGAGCAAAAGTAAGTGAATACTTTATATATATAAAAGTCATTTTGCTGGTTCATCGGTGTTAAAAAAATTTAAATATTAAATGTTTATATAGATTTTCTTATATAGCTATGAGAAGATAATATCCATTAAATAGAGAAACACTTTTACTTTTGATATTGCAAGTTCTTCTCATAGTAGTTCTTTTGTTGGAGATCTTTAAAGCAAAAGGGTATGAGAAAAACTTGTTTTGCCTCAGAAATTACCAATTAGTAGTAACTGATAGTTTTTTTAGTAATATCAAAAGTTGAAGCTGTCTATTTAATGGATAATATATATATATATATATATATATATATCCATATATATATATATATATATATATATATGGATATTTATATATATATATCTATATATATATATAAAATCCATATTTCCAGCAGTCACTTCTTACCTATTTAGTTAACTATAAACTAGATGGCATTATTGTATGGAAAGTCTACTACAGTTTTAACAGCTTGTGTAAGCATAGAAAATGATGATCATGTTATGTTTTATTAGTTGCTGGTATGATGATCATGTCTATGTTTTAAAAATCAATGACACTAAAATTTAGAGATGCTGAACTGGGTTCAGACCTATATGATTATACAAGAGAATTAGCTCAGATTGAAAACCCTATCATAGCTTTATAGTTCACTAAATAGGTAAAAAATGGCTGCTCAAAGCATGCATTAAATCTGAAAATCTAGGCGCAGTGCTCTTAGATCCAACACTCCTCACTGATAAAGCCACAAGCTAGGAACTGATCTGGAAATATTGGATTAGTTGACACTGGATAGGAATTTTATGCACAATCCATTGATTACTAAAGTTTGCATTGAGTAGCACTACTGTATGGAGAGTTTTCTATTGTTTTAATAGCTTATGTAAGCATAGGAAATGGTGATCATGTTTTGTTTAGTGGTAATATTAAATGATAGTATGATAGTAAATTTAATATATGTGCATTATTGTTCATATCTATTATTGGATACATTTTCCTAATTTTTCCAACAAAAAGAAAATAAATATGATGAAAATGTATACATTCTACACATATATAAATACTTTGGAAGTGTTACCAGTAACTAGACCATGTCTGCCATAAAATAATAGATAACACAAGTCTAAATGCCTTTTTATAAAAATTTATGATTGAACTAAAAGTAAAATTATTGTTACCAACAAACAAATCTAATTGCTGAGACTACTCTTGATGATCAAAGGCTGTAAATTATATATGAAAAACTTCTTTAGTAGGCAAGAAAAATAAAACACTCAGATAGAGCTAGTTATTGCAGAATCATATATATAAATTAAGGTCAGGACAGCTTTGGCTGTATGGTATCCAATTATACCAGCAGTGATATTTTTTTCTATTACTTTTTTATAACTTATAGTTTGACCCTTTTATTATTTTTACTGCCTTTTTAAATTATTATTGTGTTTCTCTCTGATATTTCAACAGTTTTAAAATCTTCTTTGATATTATAAATAATCAAAAAGCAAATAATTAAATAAGTTGTTGTCAATTGGCAATGTGTGCTATACTTTTTTTATGATATATTACTTTTAATATAAATTGTATGTAATTCAGAAAAATAGTGGACAGATACAAAAAATAAACATTTATTAATTGGATTTTCCAATGAATAAAATTTTAAAAAATGTTTGCCCATTGTAAAAAAACATTAACCCTTTGATAAATAATTACAAAAAAATTAGTTTGGAGAAGTTAGGGTATTGCTAATGGTTTTTCAGTTTTTCTTTCCTTTCCTATGGCTCCATATAGCTTATTTTGCCAGATTTGCATTTGTGTGACAGTAGAAAGTGATTAAAATATATACTGATAGTTCCAAAAAAAATCTGAAGAGGTCAGGATTTTCCAGTAATTGAGAATTTCAGAGTAATCTAATCCTGCTTACCACATTGCCGATTACTAAGTTCTTTGTTTTCTGGCTACATGATCATTCATGAGATTACTTTTACTAACTACATGAATTGAAAAAATGAATTTTTTAGTTAATTTATTTAAATTATTTATGAATATTTTTGCACAATATTTGTATTATAATTACTAGAAACAGAAATGTGCAACAAAAGAATATACATGTAAATGGAAAAATATGGGTGATTTAGTCTGTAAATTGTGTAACAAAAAAATAGAAAATATTAGGCATCTATTATTTGAATGTAAATGCTTGGCAACAGAAAGAGTACAAATAATGAAGTTATGGAAGAATAAATATGAAAAAAGTGATTATACAGACAGTGGATTATTGTTTTTTATGCTGGGTTTGGAAAAAGATAAGAGTTATTTACATGTAAAGGCTATAGAGTTGACAAAGATTATGTTATGGAAATTGGATGGAACAGAATATGAAAAAACTTAGAGTGGGGAATGGAAGGTAAAGTGGCTAACATGTTTCTATGGGCATAGTTGCTGAGAGATTCCTGATTCTATTTAAGGAGAGGTCACAGTTCATCACACCACATCACATTATATTTAACATGTCAAAGTTTTAGTTTCTATGGCCAGAAACATTTCATCAGATCTAAATTAGAGACTATTTTAAAGCATATCACTGTTTTTTTATTTATTGAACTTATTGAGATAGAAAGGATTATTCTGAATTGTACCCAATAAATCATCATCATTTTTTCAAAACATGCTAATCAAAACAATTTGCATCATAATTGTATACATGTGTCATTAACCCAATAAATAAACATTTTAATACATTCAGGTAAAAGTTAATTGGAGTTATCTGTGATTTTTTTTACTCAAAGAATTACACATATTAAATAAAGACTAATGATGCAATAAATAATAAGAATAAAAAACAAAACATATTTTCTGTCAATGGATTCTCCATCAGTTTCTCAGAAAAGTTCTCAGAATAAAAATCAGAAATGCTGATTATGAAGAAGAATAAAAAAATTAGTTGTTGAAGAAAATGACAAATGAGAATGTTTTTGAGAGTAATAGAAAAAAAAATGTTGATTTGGAAATTAAAGATAGTAAGAGAAAATTGATTGGCCATATATTAAGAAAAAAAATAGTTTAAAAAAGAATGCTTTAGAAAAAATAGTGAATAGAAATCAGAAGAAAGGAGAAAGAAAATTAGTCTTGCCAGATGATATGAAAGATTGAATTAGATATATAAAAATGATTTGAAAAAATGGATGCACTGGCTGTGAGATTGCTTTCTCAATCTGTAAATAGGTTAGAGCAATATTGATTGAAATATTGTCTGTCTATTATTAAATATTTTCTTCTTCATATGATTTTATGTATGTATTTATGCATGTATGTATCTTAAATCTAATGTGCCAATGTTTAACTGTTTAATTACATGTAAAATAAGTTATTACAGTCTTTATGTTTAAACTTTAACCAATAAATATTTAAGAAATACATTGAATAAATAGAGAATGGGAATCCGTTTTCTACCATTGCCTATGATGATTTTAAATATGCCATAAGTGGTAGTTATAACAGATAAGAGCAGAAATATAAACTCTGATGAGAAGTTTATAACAACTTAATAAAAATTTGCCAAGATTAACTATTTGAGGATAGATGAAACCTACCATACAGTATTAAATATATATATATATAAACATTAAAAGCCTCAAACTAAACTAGTCAATAAAATAATCAAAAAATATCCCAAATTCACTACTAAACCAGAGCAAACAAAGAAATGAACTTTAAAACACAACCAATGGTTTCATTGCTACAAGCAAACTTCTCAAGTGTAAAGAACTAAACAATAACAACAAACTTATACTAAATATTATCTACCTTTC